>JAZGTJ010000643.1:68989-90276 GCA_036877575.1 Botia almorhae | reverse complement strand
ATAGATAATGGATAACAACACGCGTAATAACTTGTGTGTTATGATCAGTTGATATTTATGCAATGGAATTCATAGTTTTAAATCTTCTGTGTTTAAAGGTCATTGTAGTGGATGTGTCTTGTACTGCTGGTATAACATTATGGTAATGTGTTTATTTGAGTTTTTGTGAGGACTGCGAGATTCCGTCACTCTGACGTCATGTTTCCGGTAAACGTAAAACTGTCAGAAAAGCAGCTTGTTCATTAGTTATATGATAAGCGTCAAATCTGAACATACAAACTACAGATCAGATCAGATCAGTGTACACGGGTGTGAAAGAGAAGATCCGGGTATGTGTGTTAGTTCTGACATATAACGAGTACAACACATCGGTAGTTTTGACTGTTATTTTTAAGTTCGCCGGTTAGCTCAAACTCTGTCTGTCTGTCTGTCTGTCTGTCTATCAAGCTACGTGCTTCACCTGACCCACATCTCTCATATTATACTTCATTATATTTTATAAACATCGTTATTTCAGTATTATTTCAAATAATAACAGTGTCGTAAAACTGTGGTAAACAGAATACTTGTATCTCGCTTAATGAAGCCTTTGGAATGACAGTACATGTACATTACAATGTATTGTTTGTAATTGATGTAAAACGTGCTGTCACAACCCTTGTGATCTTTACACGACAGTTATCATGCAGGTGCACACGGCATTTCTGAGCGTCAGACGTGTGTGCAGCGACTATTAGGTCTGTCTAGGTAGACATATGCTGTCTAGGTAGACAGCTGACTAGGTTTGAGACACAGCCACAGTTGTGTCGTTTACTTCAACACAGAATAATGTCTCACTGGATGTGCTGTAACTCCTGCTTCACGTCACCCGGATCTGAGCGTCAGCTGGCGGTCACAAACTGCGGCCACATCATCTGTAATGTTTGCTTTCAGAGAGGTATCGCACTTCATTTACAGTATATACTGCGTGCTGCCACTGTAGGGTGTTATTTACCTGTCATGGTGCTTTTACCTAGAACTCTATGTATATTAGACTTCTATTAGAATCACAAGCCCATCTTGTTTTCAAATACGGTAATAAAGTATCAAAACCACGAGCATGAATGTTTAATGATGGTGAGAGATCACTAATGATAGATGTGAGTTCAGTTCCCTCTGCTGGACGGAACACGGTACTACATAGAGCTTGTTTGTTCCCCCAGGACAGCAAGGTGTGTGTCTTATTTGCAAAGCAAAATGTCAGATCTCCCCACTGTCTGATAAAGTAAGATGCAATAAACGTGTTTCTCATACAGATTGATCAGTGTCTCAGCATGAGCGAGATTGTACAGTTAGCCACTAATATGTGTGTTATGCCTTCATAGAGCAGCTCAGAGGTGCAGGCGCTGTTTTCAGATATCAACACTGTAGCAGTCAAGTACTTCTCAGAAATAAGCAAGGTGACCATGTTCAGTCTAAAATAAGAGTTAGTTTGCAGATAATGTATGTGAATTAAATGATGTATTATCTCCTGTTATCAGATACTGGCATATGTCTTTCTGTGTAGGTCTTACAGTTTCAGGCAAGACATCAGAAACGATTACTGGCTCACTATCAGCAGAAGGTGATGCTTCCCATCTCACTTTCAATGTGAATACATTTGATATAAACGTTGCATGAAGCTTTTGTTTAAAAGATAGAATAAGATCAAATGTTAATTCTGTTTTGGTCACTAAAAAACAATTGCGTTTGCTTGATTCTGCATCCATGCTACCAGGGGTCAGTATAATGTTAAAATGTCTGCCATATCAGTACTTACCCAAACAAAACATTACTGAGTGACTTTTAGGTGCATCTTAACAGCCATTATTAATATATCTGCATTTGACTGAGTAACAAACGATGTCACAAAACACTTAAACTACAGATTGAGAGAATGAAGGAGGCTGGACTGAAAATGCAGCAAGAGATGCAGCAAGAAATGCAGAAAATGTCCAAGTAAGCATGAACGCTGGATGTTATATCACAGTATCAGTCACTTTAAATCACAATTACAGTATACAGATATACAGTACAGTATACAGATAGAGTTTTGTGCAGGAAATTAGATCGCAATATGTTAAACGTATACAATATAGTATATATATAGTGTAGTATATTATAGTATATATGCATATGTTTTATATATTTGTGTTTTATATGTTTGTTCTTCTTAATTTGGAAGGTTATGATAAGGTTATTCTTAACAAACCAGTCACAGATCTGTCTTCTGTTTGTTTATGTATGCAGAAAAATGACAGAACAGAATGCCTACATATCAAAGCTGGAGATGACTCTTCAGCACCAAACGTATTACAGCATAAATATGTTAACAGACTGTTGAATATATATGTTGCCAAACTATATTTGAGTTGAAGAATAGAACAGATTACTGTACGCTAGTACTTTATTAATGTAACTTCTTCAATAAAATAATCTTTTTAGTTCTAAACTGAGATCTCAGTCAAACCTAGATCAACGTTCAGCTGCTCATCTGAGTGTTAGAGGTAAGTTCTATTGTTCTGTTTAGATTGACTACAAATATTTCTGTGTAGCATGAAGAATTTAAAGGTCATAAATTCATGCATTGTAGCTTATAGTCTTATAGGATAGTAGTTTATAGGATATTTTTGTTCTACGAGTCTGAAATTGGTACATTTCTGTTTATCTCAGCTTCATCCATTACAAAATTTCCCTTTTCTTCTCCACTCTCAATGCCACGAACATCATCCAGCAGTAACCTGTAAGTATGATCAGTTTTTGTGAAGTAGTCTGTTCTTTACTGACTGAATATTTAGTTTGTGGATTGTATCTGTTCTCTCTCAGAGCTGAAGGCATGGAAATCAACAGCAGGGGGCTCTGTCACAAAGTAAATGTCCTCTGTTTTTCTGTATACTGGTTGATGAATGCTACCTGCTTTAGTTTGTGTTATATAAGTTTGTGCTGCTTTTGCTGAACTCAGTGCCTGTTTTTTTCATCTAGTCAGATGTCTCGGGTAAAATTCGTCTCATAAGCTCACCAAAGGATGTATGCAAAGGTCTGTCAGCACTGGAGATCCAGTGTTCTATTGTTAGCAGATTTGGTTATTGCCCTTTAAAAAAACCTCACAATTTATACTTTATTAAATTAGAGACAGTTGGCCTGACTGTACATTAGTCAGTTACTCCTACTCAGTATTATGTAACCTTTTAACATTTCTTTCAAACGAGTAGATGGATACACACTCCATATAAACACATTCACTTTACAATGATATCAAAGATCCATTTAGACAATCTAGCTGTGTCATATACTTTGTTCTGAAATGAATGGTCTCCTCCATTTAGGGTCAGTGCCTCTCAGAGCGTCCGGGCAAAGCATTATGGGTAGCCATTCAGGTCCATTCAGTGCCACTCTCAGGTATTTCTTCCACTGAAGAAAGACTCCACTGTCTTGTATCTTGGTAAACTGTTCTATCTTAGTATGGACGCCTGGAGTAACATGAGAAGTGTCTGTTGCAGTAGAGAGCTCTCCAGTGGCGTACGGGACCCTGCAATGAGTCCGTCTCATAATTTGGCCTACCGCAGAGAGTCGCCATGGGAAACGCCTGTGTTCAAACTGCCCTCAGTCTACAAATACCCCTCTGTGTCCTCTCTCGGACCCCCACCCTGACCTCCAACCAACATCTGTTCCAAAAACAATACAGCTAATCACATGTCAAAATATTACATGTCACAAAGCTGTGCGCTTTTTACTTAGTTTGCTGTGATGCTGTAAACACAGCAAATATTTTAGTAAAAGACATCAGGCTAATGAATGTTCAGCTGAAAGAAGCAGCATTCACAGCCAACATACAGAGCTGCTGCACAAATAACTGAAGCACTGAGCTGTATTAAAACAGCCTCTCTGTGTGAAACAATAGACCTCTGCGCTGTTGTTTCCATAAATGTTTCTATGTATGTGGTCATTTATCACACATCTTTGTTGATTGGTTTGTGAGTGTGAATTTTAACGTGCTGTTTTGTGCATGACTCACACTGTGTGCACAGCATGTGCTGTTAATCACATCCTGCATGTTCTGCTGTATTTTTCCTCTGTTTTAGGTGTTAAACCTTGTGTTGATTAAAATGGTGGATATGAGGTGATGATGGTTTTCATTTCATTTAGGTTTAAGGAAAAGTTTAGTGAAGCTCATGTCATTTGAAGATGTCTTTTGTACATGAGAAAACACTGTCTGAGTTTACGATGCATGTCTATGCAAAACATTGATATGGGTGGTTGCTAGGGCATTGCTATGCGGTTGGTAAGGTGTTCTGTAGCACACTGTTATGTGGTTGTTTACTGGCTCAAATAGAAGAGTCCATAATATGTCTGATATTCTGCTCTCGAGTAGATTTTATTCTGGTCTCTTCTCTGTTTGCTGGCTGGGAACCAACGGACAAATTAATCTAATGTAACGTTTGGACTCCATAATGTCTTTACAACAGCAAGTAGAATATTTACAGTCTCCGCTTTCCCTCCTGCTAAAGTCCCAGAGCTCTTATTACACATGAAGAAACACGAGAGTCAAACGAGTTCCAGCACCTTCACATGTCAGATGCATCCCTGTACTCCAGTTTTTATACGGTCTAAAACAATCCTCAGAAATCGAGCAGCTGCGTACAGTGAAGTAGATAAACGCTCGGCGTAGCGTTCAGTAAATCTTGAGACAGAGTGAAGTGTGCAGTGAAAGAGGAGATGTTTGTACCTCGAGGGCCCGATGTGATCAAACGCCAGCAGACATTGTTCCAGTGTCATTTCTGCCATGTTACACAAGTGTTAAAAAAGATGTACTCACAATTACAACTAAACACGCTTGTCTTTGATTTGTGTAGTGATGTCTCAGGGGCGACAGGATGGGCTGAAACTTTATGCAGATATGACAGATGAATTGTAGGTTAATTTTGCAAATGCACATGATTGTAAATATTTGTATCACCTTAAGGAAACGGTCTTGTATTTGTTTTTATTTTGTTCTAATTTAGCTTACATTTGGTTTAAATTAAGCTTTCAGTGGCTGGTTACATAAACTGACCAAACTAGACTTACAAGTTAGTCATCTGAGATTTTTTCTTCACGACTGGTCTTTTTAAAATCAGTTGCATAAAAAGGTGAGCTTATTCTAATTAGACCTAACTAATTGCTTGTTAGACTAGTTCTTAACACAGTCTTAACTTAGTGACTGTGTTTGTGCAACTGACTCCAGATGTTGTTCTTGGCTGGCGCTTAGATTTGGAGGTCGGCTCAGAACAACCTAGTAACCATAGGAACAAGCTAACAACCTCTGAGAACACCATAGAAACCACATAGTAATGTCTTGGTAACCACGTAGAACACCCAAAACATCCCAAAGAAAGTTTTGCATGGGTAAGCACCACTCATTGAAGTGTCTCTAGAATCGATCAAAATCTAGTTAATGACTTTCATTCAGAATAACCGAGGCTCACTGACCCAACTCAGTGAAGACAGTGTGTATTGCAAATGTAATCTTACAGCGATTGGCTCTGCGGTTATGCATCACTACACATTACACATCTCACTCTACCTTTAATAGTGTGTACTTCCTCTGCACATTTACTGTTGGGTCTGGTAATAGCACATCTGGTTGCTGTTTTCTCCTGATGTGGTGATGTACTCTTGTTTGGGGCACTGCGAGTGAGCGTGTGTGTGTGTGTGTGTTTACAATAATCACTTCTCACAATTACTACAACAGAAGGAAAAAGTTGTTGCAGGCAGTTAAGTTTCCAGGCTGTTCACCTCTTTGGAATGCAAAGGAAAGTCACAAAAGGTACCGGTGAGCACAGACCCAGTTTGAAGTATTCAATGCTTTTTAAACATTTGTGAAAAAAATCACAGAATTGAATTTGATTTGTTTGGCGTTTCCTGGCTGATCCAGAATCAGCCCGGAAAAGCCTGGGGTGGGGTGGGGGGTATGGGCTGGAGGGGCTGAGCGTGAGGTATGATGTTATATACTGCCACACACACCTGCAACTCATTAGCTGTACATGTGTAGAGAAACAGACGATCATGCTGGAGAGACTCACCTCTCCCTAACTCAGTCCTCTGAGCTGAGACTGTCAACAAGTACAATCTGACACAGTTAACACAACCCTTTGAACATACCTGGAATATTCAGCGCTCCAAAATCTCACTGGAATGAAAGGTCCACTGAATTGTTGCTGGTACTGTGTTTGATGACATCACCACAAATGAAGACGTGGTTTCATCTGGCAGCCTCAGCTTGATGAACCCCAGAAATGGCTGTAATTGAATGCTTGGTTACATATGTTTGGCTTATGAAGTTTGTTAAAGGCGTGAAGATTGTGTTGAACAGACGTTGAAGACACATTATGCGCTTCATTAAAACACATGCAGTTGTGTAATTCTGCTGTTAGGATGGAGTTATAGTTAACAGTGCATGTGAGTCAGACAGAACATCAGTATATAGACACAACCAGATGTTTACTAGCAGTGTTATTATCATTGTACTGTGATGACAACAGTTACCAGTACATTACTAGCAGTATACTTACAGTTGTACAGCTGGTTGCAGAAATGTGTGCTACTTTTCTGATCACACTAACAGTTTTCACCTTAACAATAAAACTGCTAAATCCTCCCATAGACTTACAGTTTTGTTAAAGGTGGCGGTTGAAACTAGTAACCAGAACATCAGAGAGTTTTGGGGGAGAAGCAGCACAGTGGCAACAGTTGCAGGGCATTATTTACTGGTAATGTCAAAGTTCTGTTTGTTAGCCTGGTTACTTCAAAAGAAAAGAGACTACAGCAAGCATTGTGTTTTACACAACGTCAAGCAATCTTCACATTTTTGCAGAATGTCGGCAAATGTGTTAATGCAACGATGAAAGGATATAATTTCAAAAACACGCCTCATGAAAACGTGTGGAGTGAGAAAGAACTGGAAGTGTGAGTCAGTCACCCACAGAAGAGAAAACATCATCCGGGCAGTATGTTAACAAACATGACGCTCACACGAGTTCAACACATGCACTGAATCACCAAACTGACACACAACACAGCAGCCACCAGCCAGAACAACAGCAAGGACATCAGGTCATAATAACTGTGTTATTCCAGCTGAAACACAGAAACACTCCAATGAAAATGGACTTTGTTTTACTTGACTAGAATATGAATAGAAATGACATGTTGATTTATTTGTGCTGAGCCAGAGTAAACGTAAGGGAAATATTTAGATGTAATGCCCGTCAAGAGACAAATCCATAACCAACACAAACATCACCTCATCTAATCCCCTAAAGTCTGACATAAACCCATAACAGCACACAAGCCTCTATGTTTCATGCTACATCATATAAATCAAACACAACTCAGCCGTCAGAATTCAACTGGGTACAAAACCAGACGGAAATTACACAATTTGAGATTAATATCCTCTACAGCTTTATGGTAATAACCATAACAATTTTTGTAAGTTTGTGTAAATATTTAAAGGTTAAAACTTAACATTTGAGCTGTACATGATTCATCCTATTTTTCAGATTAGTGCTCAACAAATATGGACGTCTCAGAAGCAGATTCTTAAAACTCCCACAATCCTGCAGTGAGTAAGTAGCAGACACGAGTGATTCATTTCATCCTGTTTAATGGTCATTCATATCTTTGTGTTGGTTTTCATGCGATGAATTCAGAAAGGCTGTTAATTGTTGTGATTCAACTGACTGAATATCATCATATATATCACAGATGTCATTTTCCTTAAATACGTCATAAATATGTCATAAATATGTCATAAATGTGTAAATTATTACGTTATTGTTTTTGAAAATATAAAAAATTACATTTTTCTTTTCTAGTTCATTTGTTCATTTCCACATTGGTAGTCAGTTACTTTTTATTTATTAATATAAATTTATATTAAAAAGTCCTGCTTAAAAAATTCAGTTTTAATCTTTTGCCTTTCCTAATTGTTCTTACTTTCTCTCTCTCTCTCTCTCTCTCTCTCTCTCTCTCTCTCTCTCATGGCAGGTGATGTATGTATGTGAATTGGGAGCGATTATCATCACTGTCATGATCTGCCCTGAGGTAACTCAGTGTCTCGTGTGTTTCTTGAGTGGCCCAGCACGAGTGTTTCCATCAGTGTGACTGTTTTAAGACATGCGGCTCTTTAAGAGGGCAAGGTGTGAACAGACAGTATTGTACATGTGAAATGTTTCTGAACTCTGAGGCTTTAGAGGGATTGAGGGTCATTTCCTGTACTGCGTCCAGCAAGAGTGAAATCCAGCCCTCGGGTGAGCTGTCATTGTGTCACGCAGCCTGAGAAAAATATAAATCAGACTTCCTCTGTACAGCCCCGGGCTGTACAAATGAGCTGTGCTGCTCTAAAGAAAACAGTCTGTGAGTTGGCATAAGTGATTGTCTAACATCTTGGCCATTTTTGTTAAAACACTGTCTTTGTGCTTTCAATGGTAATAATTTCAATGGCAATTTATTTATGCTTTACTCAAAAGCAGATGGAATTTATAGGTTTCTATGACACTTTTGGTTTTAAAATTGCTACTTTTCTGTTCTGGATACCAAAAAGTTAGTGTAATATAATTTCTGTCAAAGTAAATATGATTCATAATTTTGTATAGAAACTTTCTGTGACAGAATTCTTTAAAATCATAAAGACATTTACAGTCACCTAAAAAGAGCATCTAAAACAATCTAATTCTTAGTTTTGTTTTGATAACGCATTGAATGTAATGAATGTAAGTCCATGAGTTTGAATGAATCACTTATGGACTCTCATACGCAGCACAGCTGTTATTGATGATAATGTAATTCTACAAGTGTGGACGATGCATGAGGTCATGACCTGGAGTCCTGCGAGTAATTACAGGAAATAAGCTAAATGATGAGGATGCCCTCGGATGGTCACATTTAATGCAAACAATGTGTCACACACCTGCGGAACACAATGACAGCACTTCCTCCGCTCCTCTGTTTTCTTTCAAGATGGTGAAAAGGGTTTATCTGTGTGAATGCTTATACGGGACTTCCTGTCTTACTGTGCCTCTACATTTATTCTCAGAAGATAAGCATCTGAGTTACAGTTCTGCGGTATTTGAAAAGTTCATTGTATCTTCAGAGGTGGTCTGAAGGATGAAGATGAACAGGTAAGGGTTCCAACACACTCAAACAGATGTCCCACATGTGGGTGGTTTTGATGACCCTGATTCTATCCCGGGCTTTCGTGATGTCAGCAGGGCTGTAGAAAGATTCTTTTCCTCTAAGGTAGCTTGGCAGGTTGTGTAAAGAAAGGCCGAAAGACAACACCGAGATTAAGCTGCTTTTGTCATGGTTCTGTGGCGGACTTTAAAGGCTCTGGCCCTGCTCCCATCTTGCAGACACTTTTTTGTCTCCGCTCGCTCTCTCTCTCTCTCTCTCTCTCTCTGCATCCCTCTTTTTGTAAGCAAGGTAAACATTTAAGGAAAACTTCTGACAAGCAGTTTCCAGAGAGGGGAGATGATTTACCCTTTCAGACGGCCGCTTTGTTGTTGAGGGGGCCATTATGACTGAAAAAGGAGAAAAGCAAACAGAGGCTTCATTCTGTGAAAAGAGCAGGCAGGTATTCCCAGGTGTTGGTCTTGCTCAGAGTCTCCGATGCTCACCAGTTACTACTTGATTTTCTTTAACACAAAGACCATGAGAGAATGAAACCGTTAAACGCTGGCAGAGATTTTTCAAGCTTCCTGATTACACCACAACGTTTTGTGAGCTTTGTGATTCACTAACAGCTCTATAGAATCTGAAAATATATTGATGAGACACTTTCTATGACGGCTGTAAATATAATGTATTATTAAACTGTTTATTATGTCTTAACTTTTTATTGTATTTTATTTCAAATATATGTCAAATGATTTTCCATTTATTCTCACCCATATCTGTACTAATAAAGGTTAAAATGTGTCTTGCCACAATAGTGTAACTCATGAAATGTGTTGATCTAAAACCAACAAAACAACCTGTGACTTAACAACCAAATATACAACTCAAAACAAGCAACATGAATGTGTGAAGAAATGTACATTTATGAAACGTTACATATGAGCCCGTCGCCTGTTTAAGGTTTTATGGTTGCACCATTATTAGAAATTTTTATCTGCTACAGTATGTCTGATTTCACAAAAATGTGAAACTGTCTGAACTGAACTATAATTAAAAAACTGTAAATAAACATTTCCGCTTTTTAAAATAGATAGAAAAATCAGGATAGGAAGTAGATTATTTTGAGAATATTATATTTTATCATCCATAGCAGTCCAGCTAGAAGTTTTTTCCCCTTAAATAATCGCTTGATAAATTGTTTAAACATTCCACATTGACACAACAAGTTTTACATTAAAGCTGCTGAACAAGAGCTTTCTCATTTTATTATAATGATAAAATGATTTTAAGGTTTCAAAGTGACAAACATCTTTTACATAAAAACAGGCCAGACTGTACAAGATTGTCCATACAAAGATAACTAATAATTGTCATTGTGTTATTTCTCTCAACAGCACATATAAATATCTGATATATGCTCTACATAGCTTACACTGTGGCTAGGAGGAAGACATTGTTACGTATACTCATTTGGTTTAAAACATGTAGACAATGCCCATTTCAAAGCATCAAAATATTGCTTGCAAATAAATTAACTGAGTTTTGACAAGGTTTTCTCCTTTGGGTTACTTATTTAAAATAACTGGGACCATGAATTTAAAACAGCATGTAAGTGCATTTCTGTCCTCTTGCAGCGCATTCAGCATTGACCCATTACTGAGAAAAGTACCGGTTCACATGCACAGACAAAACTCAATACATCTGAGTTTCAGCTCTGTTCTGATCATTACATGAGCAGTCAAAGGCATTTACACAGTTTTCATTATAGTGGTCAAGCTTATAAAAGCACAACTCCCTCTCATGCACACAATAAAAGGCCCCAAAGGAACTGTGGGACTGTGGTACCTCGGGTCATTCGGAGCAGGCCCTGAAAATCCAAGTACAGAATGAATGACAAATACCAGAACCCACTGCTAGAACTAACAATGCCAAAATCTCTCCTCTTTAGTTACTATATAACCATATCTTAAGAATTTTCTCTTTTCCGTAAAGCGAAATAAAGGTACAATTAGAAAACTATAGCTTCGATTGACAACCTACACCATCTTATTACAAAAAGAGAAACTCATTAAAGCAGATCATACCTGCAAACTACGCAAAATCAACAAACATATATATGCCCTCATGCATTAAATCGCTCTCAAATAAACCTGTAGAAATCCAAGATTCAATGTATTTTTATGTAACTAAATTCATTTAGCGATTCTGTTTTGCATGCAAAAGTATGTTTCACTGAGATATGGTGTTATTTAAAGAAATGTTTTTGGCCCTGTTGACAAAATTCAGTGGGCTTTTAAAAACTCGTGTTTAAATATTGTGGCATTATACAGTTCACATGAGTAACAGTTAAAGCCGCTGAAACATGACAATACATTCATTCAATTCAGCTCCTATATGTGAACAATGTGTGCTGTCTCGTACAGAGTCTGTCTCGTACAGAGTCTGTCTCGTACAGAGTCTGCAAGAGCACTTTCTCTGTTGGCAGTGTTTTTTTTTAGAAAGGCATGTTTTTTCCATTTCAAAAGACTCAAATATCATTGTTTGTTCGCCCTTTTCCACCCCACTGTTCACAATGTCTTTTGTGCTCCTTTCAGAACGAGGGATTGGTTAGACTAAAACAACATGGCTCAATTGTCTTTCCATTCTTCAGATTCGGAACACAAATGTTAGCTTGAGGCAGCCCTGGCTCACACTGGCCCAACAAGCCGCCCTATTTTGGGTAACAGACTGCCATTTGGGTACAAAAATATGTAAAGGATCCAAAACTGGTTTCTTGTTTGATGACTGACTGAAAGGAGGACAGCCGCCGTACAGCATGTGTACATGAGGGCTAACACTGGTAGTGGATGTGCTGGTGCTGGTGAATTTTCCCATCCACATGTGAATGGGTGTGTGTGTGTATGTCGGAGTAGATCTTGGGGTAGATCTTGGGAGCAGTCTGGGCGAGCAGAAGCTGCTGCTGAGCGACGTACTCCTCATAGGTGAGGGAGCTGATGCAGTCTTTATCCGCAGACGCTTGGGTTCGGTCCCTGGGTGGCTGGCGGGGGCCGGTGGCTAAGTTCTGGGCTGAGATTATGGCTCCTGGAGAACAATGCTTTCTGGACTGGCAGAACCAGAGAAGAATGGTTCCCAGAATGAAGATCACTCCCGCGGGGATTCCGATTATAACGGGCCAGGGCAGACTGGGTGGAAGCACGGATGGGATGGGAGGGAACGGAGGCTTTGGATCTGGAATACAGAAGGAGAAATGTATTGATATGTAGGAGTTCAATAAAAAACCCACAATGTCAGTTATATTAACGTAACACATTTACATACTCATAGCTAATCAAAACAGAGATAATTTACATATAGTCATAAAGGTACAGTCTTCACGGTAGCAAGACAAATGACCATAAAATGTTCGTCCAATCATTGCATGTGGTCCCGCCCTAACTTTACAGTCCACAAAAAGAAAGAAATGAACCCAGAGGATGACACTAACCAGGCAGAACAGTGAGGAAGGCACTGCGGAAGCTGTAGCCCATGGTATTGGCCCCCAGGCAGATGTACATCCCAGCATCCTCCTCTTTAGCCCGGATGATGAGCAGCTTGTTTAAATAGGAGCCGTCCGGTCGTGACCACACATCACCGGTGGGCAGCACAACAAAGCGATGGTCTCCCACCTCAATGGTGGAGTTGTACTTGCTCTCGTCGCCGGGTTCAACTCTCTTTAACCACTGGATCACTGGTTTGACATCACTGCGCACTTTACACTGGAAAGACGTGGTTCCACCGTAGTCCACAGTAGTGTTTACTGGATGAGTGCCAGTCAGGATGGGCTTGGAATTAGTGCGCTCTGAAAATTAAACAAATTAAAAAACATTTAATTAAATTTAATTAATAAAGATTTTCATTTTATGATCTATTATGGGTCTTTTATTTTATTCTATTTTTTTACTGTTTCTGAGCATTCAGTATTAGAAAAACAATATCACACATTGATAATGAACTTGCCCGTATGCTGCCTGTGGGGTTGCTGGGATGTGTTTGTAAAATCAACAGACACACCTGACACTTAATATAGAGCAGATAACAAACTCACTGTACTGCTAACAGTAAAGCAGCAAACTCACCGTACTGCTAACAGTAAAGCAGCAAACTCACCGTACTGCTAACAGTAAAGCAGCAAACTCACCGTACTGCTAACAGTAAAGCAGCAAACTCACTGTACTGCTAACAGTAAAGCAGCAGACTCACTGTACTGCTAATTGATCAGTCCTGACAAACTAATTCTACACATAATTTATATTATAAATATTACATATTACTGATCTTATAATATAACTTATTATAAGATCAGCTTATTCAACAGTAGACAAATATACCAGCCTGACTGCATAATCAACTAATATTTTATACATTTACATTAACAGACACTTACATCTCCTTATGTCAGTTCCTGGTCAATGAACTGTATTAAGCCACATGCATAACACTATATAATTCATTCATCATGTAAACGTTATTTGTAAAGTGTGATGTCACCCATCTTTCTTGCTCTTCTGAAAGTTTCCATTTGTAAAGACTGCTAATGTTGTTTGTAAAGCAGGACACAGGATAAAAACTCACAGCACTGAGCTTTGAGCACATGCCAAAAGCTGCCCTGAACAGAAATCATGTTAAACTGCCTCTTAAACTCTTGATGCACGAATCTCTGACAGAATTCTCTCTGACAGAATCTATAAGCTGTATAAGTGAGTCATCAAAAAGTGCTTCACATTCCAGGAGAAGATCAAAAGGAAGTGCTGAGTGACTCACGGATGACTTCCACTTTATAGGTGGCGTTGATTTCCCCGGCACGGTTCGACACATGGCAGGTGTATTTGCCGCTGTGCTCCGGCGTCAGGTTCTTCAGGCTGAGAGTCCACTTCTTCTTCCGGCCCTCGCCCACCTGCTCGGGCGTCAGGGGCCTGCTGTCCTTCAGCCAGACGATGTCGGGTCGAGGGTTTCCGCTTGCAGCGCACTTGAGCCGGACTGAGCTGCCGACCGGCCGCGCAATCACACGCTTCCTCATTTTCGCTGGCTGTGTGAAACGGGGACGAACTATGGAGACAAAAACAACTGAATTAAAAACAACAACACTGCATGACTGAAAAATTTATTACATTAATGATGAAAATATAATGAGAATCACAAAAATAGCTACAAATAAAATTGTGCAAACTTATATACTTCCCTTCCTTGTGTCACAAGGAAATATTGAGTTACAAACATTCTTTGTCATTTATTGTAATAATCAAGTGAGATTTTATTGACACACTCATAACATCCACAGAAACTCTTTTGTTTAGTTGAAGTTCTGTACTTCAAACACCACATCATTCATAGTTCAAATAGGGGAAGACTGACTCATTATACACCGTCATTTATACAGAACACTGATAAGATTACAATGAAAATAAAGCATGCGGAGGCTGACATGCTGTTTCTGTGTGGATAAGTACAGAGAGGAGAACCGCACAGAGAGGCAATCTGACAAAACAAACAGCAGCCGGCTGTCGTTCGACTCTGTACTGCAGTTCCCTGCTGACCCCTCACAGCAGACAGAACAAACACAGCTACAGAAAATACAATAGTGAAGAAAACATCTCCCATCAGAAGCCATTACAACTGTGTTGCCTCCCAGCAGAACACCAAGCAGGTCAGGCCCTCCTTAAACACTGCTGAGCTCTGCAACCGTTTGATCAAGTTTCATGATATTTATGGATGTTTGTTGATAATTTTATGACCGTCTAAATTGAACCTTATATGCTTCTACAAGACAGTGTTCATGTATGTATAGATTACTGGTGCTATCACACATATAACATGAAGTATTGATTTAGTATGAAGCGAGTATGAAGCGAGTATGAAGCGAGTGCTCTACTGTAGCTGGAAATGTTGGTAATGTAAAACTAAAAGTTGCAATTTATGAGAAGCAGCTTATAAAGCTCTTGGCAGCTGCAGCGCATATTTGCAGTCACTTTCTGAAACTATAAACACCAGCAGTGAGATGAAAGGGGTTCAGACGGCTGCAGCATCTTACCCAGTTTACCCATCAGATCAGTGGAGTACTCGCTTTCACCAGCTGCTCTGGCACCTTCTCTCCCAGCGCTGGAGTCATCTGGACAGAGAGAGAGAGAAAGAATGTGCTATTTACATATCAAAATAACCACACGCTTCTCACAGACTTCAACAAACATGAGTATTAACTCAGACAGGCGGCCTCAGAGGTGTGCATTTATATTTAGTCCTGTAATTATATTTCTTCAGTCAAATCAGACAAAATCAAACCTTCAGCACTAAAACAAAAATAATCAACTCTCTCTTGATCAGCTGACAGGAGAATCAACACTATCTAGAGTCATGTATGACAGAGCTGGAAATCTTGCAGCTCATCCGTTCACCACATGACTGCCATTTCCAGGCCTGTCAGTTCTTTGATCTAAGAATGTCCACAGTTTAGCACTCCTGCAGGAGACCTTCCAGTCGGGCTAAAGGACAACAGCTCATTGCTGGGTTAACAGCCTAATTACTGCGGCTCAAGATGTACTCGTATTCTCACAGAACCCCTCATGTACGGTCTCTCTGCACACAGTTCTTTTGTTCATGTTGGACTAACATTCATTGAAACAATAACACAACGTTTTCATTGGCACAGAACAACACATTCAGAATTACTACGAACTTGTAATGTTAATATCATTCATCAGTACAGTTTCCAAATCCACAGACTGCATGTTCTCAGTTCTGCCTCAAAGCCAATTTTCTATCTTTCTAACATGTAAAGACCTCTGTGAGCTCATGAAACACACATTCTTCAAAACTCGACAGGTGTCTGAAGAAAAACCTGCTTTGACTCATGAAGTGTCAACAAATCTTGGAAGGATGAGGACTGTCAGGTTTCTTATAAAACAAACTTCTGTTTCTCCATTAAGATGAAGTGACGGCGCATTTCACACATTTTAGAAAAGCTTGACACGAATGCGCTGTTTGCAGAACCCCTCCGGTTGTTTGCTTTCATATCTGCACTGGACAAAGCAGCAGAAAACAGGCTGTTTCTCCAATGGAAATCTGAATGCAGGGCTTCTCTCCGCTGCGCAGGTTTAATGTTCATTGGTGAGGTGAATTGAGGTGCGGTTGCCCAGCCTTGAGTTTCTGTGGATTTTGGCCAGGCCCATTGGTCCCTCACTGGGCATAAAACTTCCAATTTGGCTGTGCCACATCTGTCAGGGGTCACTGGAGTCTCTGGAGTCAGAGATTTATTGCGCTTGCGTGTTCTGCTTGCGACCTCCACTGCTGTCAAAAAATCCAAATGGTGAGATCAATGAAGCCAAACGTCCGTGTTCCTGCCACCCCATGCAAAGCAAAGCAACCACCTTCACTCAGCACTGTTACTGAACACAACCTGATAATTACGCTGTCATCCGTCATGTCTTTGGTCAGCTATGAAACTGGAGACGTTTGGAGATGATCTTCTCTCGAGTAAAACTTTGACAGAGGGAACAATACGGAGCGCTAGGAGTTAGCTGCTATGTTGGCTTTGATTTACTGAATTCCAGCAGTGGCTTATGGAAACCATTACCACCATCTCTGCTGCTGCACAGCTCTGTATTAACAGCCAGCTCTAAACTGTGAAAATTTATGGAGCGCGGTCACAGCACAGACGTTACTACATTACTGACTACAGACTAACCCCAGAATGAATAACATTAAGAGGCTGACAGATTAACTGTCTGTCCTGCATATTTATGTTCCATCACACAAATGTATCTTTTGGCCGCTGCATATGTAAAGCTTGAAGAACTTTTACTTTCTTCAGTTTGTATGTGAATCTGGTCCAAACAGAACTGAAATAACATGAGTGAAATACAGTGTTAGTACAGTGAATGAGAGTCAGTGAGATTTCTGCCAACATTAGCTCAGCATGGACAACCGGACTAACTGATATAAACTTCACATCAATGTCAACATGACATCAATCTGACTCAACTGACTTTCCTAGTACATATTTATAATCTTATTGTACATGATTAAAAAATGTTTACTCTTGCTTTAAAATGTAATCAAATGTTAAATGTAAGCATTAAATGTTCGGCTGACATCATCATGTGTTGTGTTTCTGCAGGAGAAAGTTCCACTACATTTACTTACAGAATTCACTTTGGTACAGATTCCCATTTTTAACATTCAATCAAGTTTTGAAGAATTAAATCAAATGTTTTTGTGGAATATCCTGATGTGCTCATCTTACTGTATGTGTGACAATGTGTTTTTATCTCTCAGAACAGTTAACCAGCTAACAGCTAGCAATTTAGATAGAAGTAGCCCATAAGTTCTTCTGCCATCTCTTTTATTTTATTACATTTTATTTGATCTACAGCTGTTCTCAAATGTTATATGGTATACATTATATATAAAGAGCATCTGGATAGTTTCTAGAAGGTATACAGCACTACTGAGATCACTCTCTGATTCAAAGTGGACCTCTACCATAACGTCAACACCCAACTGACTCCACCTGCAGTCATTCCTGCTCCGACACAATCCATGAGATTCCCAGCCTGAATCCCACTCCAGCTGTGGAACACCAGGCAGATTTACTAAAGGCCTTCTTTCTCCAAGCTGAGGACTGACCCTGCATTAAGTGTTTCCGCTTGTCCTCTGTGGATTATCGGAGCGGAGGGAAGAGTGAAAACTCTGGCTGAGACTGCGTTCACCCTCAGCTTTCATGAAAACCAGCTGAATTCACATCACAAAGGGGACGAGCTGGCTGCTGTCCTAGCTGGGCAAAACATTTTGTGTTATTAAATAACAGAAAGCAGAAATAACAAAACAATGAGTGATTGTCACAAGTACACAGAGGAAAACTTGCTGTTTAAAACCTGCTCGTTCATATAGCTCAGCACTTAAGACTTAATGGAGGAGATAAACATGTGTTTATATATGTTTCATGAGCACGCCACAGATGACAGAAAATCAGACACAAACGAGATGATTGTTGATGAACGTCAAATAATTTCAGATCATTTGATTCTTGAGTTCATACTGGAACTGTGGAATTTTCACTGAACACATAAGAAAGCATGTTTTTCTCTCAGGAAAATAAATGAAGACTGGAGACAAAAGACTTCTGTTGGTTTGCTTCCTCTTTCTGCACTGACATGAGACATAATCTGTCAAGTTAAACTATCCACAGCAAATGAGAGAATGTTTGGGAGTTCAGGTCAGAAATAACAAATATTCCAAACTGAAAGACCTCAGTGCCCAAACACAGCCCCTCTCCTCTTATTACACTGCAATCTCTAAAGCAGACCCAAACCTTCATTTCAATCTATGTCTGTTCAAGGTTTAAATGCATGCAGAGCTCCAGAGCCGCCTGTAACAACAGCAGTTTGATGGCATGTGATTGGTGAGCTCAGTTGTAATTGTGGCCACCTGTGATGGGATAAAGAAAACCTGCTTGTGTGCGTGTGTGTGTGTGTGGGGGGGGGAGTATTNTCTACAGGACTCTAAAAGGTTCTAGTGCACCAATTTCTGTTCTTGATCACTTTAAGCTGTAGAACTGGAAGATCATTTGAAAACTGATATCTACTCAATAAATGTTATTTTGCTTATTTTCAACACTGTTTAAAAATGTTTCGATTTTTGTAGGAGTAATGATTCATGGTAAAGTCGAGAGCATTGCATTATGGGATGTTCCTGTAATGTATGACACCCACAGAGCATTCTTCTGCATACTTCATTTCTGTTTGGTTTAGTATGACAGAATGCTATTCCATCCGAACTATCACTAGGGGACAACACTGTTTGGAGACACTGAACACAGAGCAAACAGGGACAGCTGGCCAGTGTGATACTGTTCAATTCTCTGGTGAGGGTAAACTACGCACCACCATTGAGACACTAACAGATCACTTAATTCTTGTGTATTTAGAACACAATCCTGCTCACACACACTGCTGGCGTTCAGGTGTGAACATCAACATCTGCCTTAACATTCATTGTTAACATTTAAACAAGCTGTGGCAGTTTTTACATTCACATTCATCACTGTGTTTCATATAAACCTCTCTTGATTCTTCTCTCTGCATTCAGCATCTGCTGCGTATCATGTTCACTCTTCAGATTATAGAAGACGAAAGATTTCTAACTTTCTATCACTCTGGATGGACTGCTGATGGGGATCTTCATGACCTGTGTGTTTCATTGTGTTGCACTTTACAGGACTAGAAAGACTCTGGCATGCTGGGAGAGATGAAAACGCCTCATCTCACATTCAAAGCAGCGGTGTTTGTACACTGATTTAGCGGAGCAACTAAATGTGCTTTAGAACCCCTAGAACAGCAGCTCTGGAACTCTAAACACATCCATCAAGTGTTCTTTAGAGATGACAGGGGCAAGCTGGCACACACTCTCCTCAGTGCCAGCGTGAAAACCATTAATGGCTTTTCTCCACGCTGAGCTGTCAGGACAAACACAAGGTTGTGTGGAAGACACTGAAGAGGATTCACGGGATGTTTTCAGGGGGTTGGCACAGGACCACATGTCCCCCGTCCACCCTCAACGTCCCAGCTGCCTACCCGTAACTCTAGCACACATCAAGGACAGGACGAAGCTTCGTGAATTAACATATCTCACATATTGATCGTGCGGCGCTCGCTTTGAAACCGACACCTCCTCCCCTGCCCTCTGAACCGGCCTCTGTTCTGCCCAAATTATTTCCAAATAAAAAAGGCTCTTAAAGGAACAAGACTCGGGTGTCAGTTACTCGCGGGCTAAAGAAAATGAAGTAAACAGGAAATTGTGTATGAAGCTGATCTGCACCGCAACGATACTTGGAAGCAAACTAAATTTCCTGATAAAGCAACATTAGTCTGAACAGTAATCTTAAAGTACACGGGTGTTTAAAGTTTCTCCAGGAAAATGTAAGAACATGTTTATAGCAGTATTGTTTACTACACAAGCCCTGAGGGTGTTCTGGAGCTCACATGAGAACTCGTTAAATTCATTAGGCTCTCGTGTTTGCAGTCTCTGCTCTTGGAGAGGGAGATCAACTGCGTAAATAAATTCAAGCATGCTGTGAAACAATCTATGCCAATATTCAGACTCTAAACGCTCTTTCAAGCATGTAAAAATGCCATAAATAGCAAACCTTGATGTGCTCAGTCAACACATATTTTCAGCATTAGTCTGCAGCAACAGCTCCTCACCTTTGAGGTTGTCACGAGGAGTTGATTGAAAAGGAGACGTGCCAAAACTCTTGAGTTTCTCCCTATCAACACCACATGTCCAGAGCCTGAGTCCATCACTGCAGTTCATCTTCTGCCATAGCTGCTCACAGGCCCGTGCTGCGAGATTCAGAGCGTTCACACTTACACTGAGCATAATACAGAGTGAGGCCTAAACCACATCAAAGCACACCTCACAGAAACAGGGGGAACACTGGCGGTACTGGCTTCAGTCCACGAAGGGGAAATTTAAATACACAATCTCTTTTTGTTAACACTGTTCACTGAATTCTTTAAATAAACTGTTGGTGTGTTAGTCACAGATGCAGCAAAACAAAGAGTGTGAAACTGCTTTTGATCCAAACCTAATTACTGCACTCCATCAAACACACTGCAGGAGTTACTGAGGCCTTTGATTCATTTAAATGTTCAAATACGACTTTAAAAGATGAATCAGCGGTGCAGTGAGATTTGTATGCTGCCTGTCAGATGCCTGTTTTGTGCTGATTTACTGCAGTTTGAGTAGCAATATTCTTCCATCAGGCAGCAAAACTGAATTAATATAGAAGTGAACTGATGTACAGTCACAGGTGCATAGATCATATTATAACCCATTTAAATGGTTCATATCGATTTGTTTCATTTTAACATATTACATATGTACATATCCAGGTGTTTCCACAGGAAATGTATTAGGACATAATGAACATGTTTGTTTATGATGGTAACTATATTTTCCAACCTGAAAACATACAATACAGTTGAAAGCAGCACTTCACAGCAACATTTACATTTACATTTAGGCATTTGGCAGACGCTTTTATCCAAAGCGACTTACATTGCATTATACTACACATTGAT
>JAZGTJ010000643.1:0-68939 GCA_036877575.1 Botia almorhae | reverse complement strand
AGTATGTGCAATCCCTGGGATCAAAGCCATGACCTTGGCGTTGTTAACACCATGCTCTAACCACTGAGCTACATTCATGTTTAAGAGCAACAAAACACTACAAAAATATCCTCAAGTTGTACCTCACGATCAAAGTAAAACGCATCATTATGACATTTCTAAAGGTACAAACATACAATGAACAAAAATAAAAAAACAAAAAGCAATACAATTTACTGGAACAAACACAACAACAGCAAAGACTTCAAAGGGACTCATCCATGAAGAGTGTGTCCTCTCCAAAAACACGTCTCAACTAACTGGTGCATCTCTGACCTCAGTCTACTGGTTTCATTTCTTACAGGTTGGACGACTATGGAGGCGAGGCCGGTTTTCAGACAAAGGCAGGCAAACTGGTGAATAAAGGCTGTGTTTAATGAGAGGATTCTTCCAGTACACTAGTTACCAACCACAGAGGAGAAAGAAAACCATTATGGACCTTTAAAAGAGTGGAAACTCTGGATAGGTGTGCAGATGTGGGGCTCAAAAGAAGTGAGGCACCTCCCTCTGTGACGGACCTTTGGTTCTTCTCCAGGGACAATAGAAGAACACGCTTAATCCCTGCCAGCTCATAATGAGCTATAAGCTTTTTCTTTCCACAGCAGAAATGTTCTAGTGCTAATCAGGGACAAATGCCCCGAACCCTTTCAGGTTTCACAGACTTCAATCCTTTGCTGGTGCTCTCCTCTCTTGTCCTGCATCTTCAAGTGTCCCAGGATGAAGATGAGATGGTTTTGAGATGCGTGAGAAGGCTCAGGCTTTGGCTGGATGTATAGAAGCTCTGCGTTGAAGAGGCTCCATTGAGAACCAGAGCTGCTCTTCACTGCAAACAGGCTTTTAAGCTGTAATGCTATGAGAGTAACAATCCAACATGCCCATTTTAGCACATACATGCCTCTGCGGGCTGCAGTGGACCAGAGAAACGGGCCAGAAGACAAAACAAAGAGCTTAAACCCCATTCACAGCATTGAAAGGAAGAGCGTCTACAGCCCGATGAGGCATGTAGAGCACACGCTTTCCTCTCTCTCTTCTTGTGTGGTGTATGAGGAATCTATTAAAGCAAAATGACACATAATCAGCTTAAAGGGAAATGTTATGAAGCCAGACGAAATGAAGGCCCAAACCCTGCATTACAGTAAAACTCCTACTGATTCTTCCAGATAACTTGAGGGCCTACACAACGCCTGGCCATTTGTGCTGCAAATTAATAAAGCCCGTCAACTAGCAGGGAAGTTTTATTCAAAACAGCATGACAAGAAACACAAAACAGCCCAGAGTGTTTGACACCATTTTAGAAGAGTCCCTTACGCACACACAACCTCATTTGTCTTATTTGTTTAGCAATAAAAGATTTAAGGACATTAAATTCAGCGCACTCTAAATTGTTTAATAAGGTAAGACAGATCCTTGATTTAGAGAAGAGCTTGTCCTCCTTATTCTGCACTGAAGATCTTCTGAGAGTTCCTCTGCGTTTTCTCCCAACAGTTTTTTTTTTGGAGTCTCTTCCAAAATCTCTTGCTAAGGTTCTTTGTGTTTCCTGCGTGACTCATGTATCTGGCACACCTTTCTAAGGCGGGTCTTTCAAATTGTCAGCCCTGCAGATCGGAATGTGCTTCTCTTCCTCCTTTTTCTGATGGCTGAAGGTGAAGTGATGCAGAACGCCGGTGAAGGATTGACTGAGGCACCGCTCGCCTCACTGTTTTCAGGACCTTCATAAACGGGGGGTGTGAAATGTAATCCCAGGTCTCATGCATTCAGCCGGCCTGCTGCTGCCAAGCTTTGTTTGTGTTTTTCCTTTTCCGGCTCTTTGAGCTTCTTCCTCCACCAGCGCCTTTGAAACCCAAGCTTGCCTCCACCTGCAGTGGGACCTGTAGCCATGTTTCTATAATTGTGTGTTTAAAATGGCATCTTCATTTCCTATGGCCTGTTCCGGAGGAGTCACAAACAAACAATGGGAGAAGGGAGGATCTGCTCGACTTGTGGTGCTTTCTGGGTTCAAAATCAAATTTATTTTCACTTGGCTTGAATTTCAGTGAAATGTTGATGCCAATTAAAGTGGATAGGAATGAAGCTGTGTTTTGAACAAGGTTCTTTTGAAGGCAAATATAGAAGATAATCTCTTCCTCTGCTTTGTTTTGATGGTTTAAAAGGGTACTAGTGTGTGGTTATGATAAACACCATCCCATAAACCACAAAGAAAGAAACGAGATGTTTGGTATCACATTGTAAATTCTGATTGGTCACTGAATGGTTACATTGTTGTTGTAAGTTCATAGACTTGATTTTGAACAGCAGCCAGATTTTTATTTTCCTTCCATTTTACACGCCACTATTCTTCACTCTGTTTCTCCCTTTATCTTGCGTTGCTTTGAATCATGGCGGCCATTACAACAAAGCCCGTTTCCTATTCTAAAGGAACGTTGTATGGAAAAACAAGGAGAATGTATAAGGAAATGTGTGCCTGTATTCCCACTACAGTCACTTCTCCAAGGGCTTGATCCAACTTGGTCTTGCTTTGTCATGCATGTCACTCAAGAGTCAAATGGTACTGGTGTGTAGAAACTAACGGTCACATGACCAGCGGGGCTTTGCAGAGTGGAGGAGAGATCTACAGGCGGTTTCTACAATAGTCTGATAGGCACATGAAAGGGCATGAGGCCAAAGCAGTCCACAACATCAGAGAGAAGAATTTCATCTTTCCATACCCCAGTTTTCACTCCTCATTCCAATGGCTCCTTCTTCCCCCATGAAATAACAGCTGTGGAAATCAACATCTTCCTGATCCCGGAAGAAAACATTACACTGAGAATCTCCACAGAGAAACTAGACATTTCCAGTGATCACATTTAAATCTCCCATGAGCTCTGAGGTTACTGTAAAATGACTGTTAACTGTAGATTTTATTGAAATAAACAAAAATCAACTTTAATCAAGTTATATTAAGTACAACAGTACCCACAATGCAGAAAGAGAGAGCTTCTGAATAGAAGACTAGCTGTTACCATGGAAACAGGAATTACAGTAAACAGGCTTGAGTGCATATTTGGAGTCTGCATCTTTTAAACTTTTTATGGAGAAAATAAATGGGAGAAGTACTTCCTGAACCAGGACTTCTGAAGAAGCTGGACTACACATTCTGAGGTCTGGATCTTGTCTTTCAACAATGTCTTCTGCATTATGTACATACATCATCTTTCTTTGTGTAAAATTGAGGTTCATTTTTGGCTGTCATATGACAGAGGTCAAAAACATCAGTCAGTCACACTGGTAAATTTAATTTTTCAGTTATTAAAAAAGCGCAGAGTAACTGAGACCCAAGATATTACTGAAGTGTCACAGGAACCTGAACTGTTCTGCCTGCTGTTTGAGATCTGCTTCATTCCGAGACAGTTGAGGATGACATGGATTTCTCAATTAAACTGTTGAAACCTAATACATGCCTACACAGTCTATGAGTCTCTCTTCACTGTCTAATAAGTTATTTCAGACGGAGTCTATGAGGGTTGCCGTCTGATCTGTTTTCATACATTTAACCTCAGGACAGCTGTGGAATCTGACACTTGTGTCACAGTGTGCAAGAACACAGATCACGGTATGGTCGTGATTTATACACAGCAGCAGATTCTGTAAAGTCCTCTTCTCTACTGTAAAATATAATGTAGCATACTGTAAACAATAGATTAATTCTTTTAACTCTGTGTTAGCAGCTAAAATAAATAATAATGACCTTGACAGTACTTGATATCGGCTCAAAAAGAAAATAAATAATATTGTCCATCATCACTGGAAATATAAACACAAAAACTTAAACCGGACCTCTTATACTTGAACGTAAATATTCTAGACATCCAGTTAATTTAAAGATGTCTGAAACAACCTTTAAATGGCTGTTTATCACACGCCACATTGGAAACAAAAGCTATAATCCTGCACTCATTCAACTCTGAAAGTTGGAATGTCCAAACTTGAACATTTGGAACTGCAGTAGAATTCCACATAGGCTGGACTTCTAATTTGGCTGTCTGAGTGGAAAAATTCTACACAGCAGAAATGCAGGTGTATGATGTCAGTGGAACATGCTGGTACCCAGGTAGATGTAGACAGTTACAGTTCCAAAATGATAAAAAAAACATGCTTAGCAAACATTTGCAGAGACAGGTGTGTAACACACAGTAAACGATTTTCTCTATTGATAATTGTACACCTGCAAGTACAAAACAAATGCTAGCATTGTCATTTTGTTTGTTTTGTATTCTTTATTTGTATTCTATCTCCAAGCAATGAACAACACAACCTGACGGTTCAGAAACATTCCACATCCGACATTAACTGAAAGCCTACAGACAAAACAAAGTGGTGTTTTTCACTGGTGTTTAACTTGGATTAAGAACACACTACATTTAATTGAATACCCTGACATGCACAAAAAGCACTGAAGTAATATATGTGTTGTTTTACGTCCTTCATAAATGTTTCAGATTAGAAGAGCTTCACACACCCACTGTCAGTCTGACCGTGATGGGGCCTTTCGAGGTCCAGAGGGAAACGTGGTGTGGAAATCAGCAGATATCTCCAGCTCCAGTGTTCCTGAGCTTAGATCACTACCAGATGTTGGCTGAACAGGAGCTTCTAGGATGTGAACAAACTCCACAAATCACTATAAATCACCAGGCACTTCCCAACAGCTTCCTACATGTCTCAATTCCACCATCACATCTGCACTGTCACCACAAACCGTCTAAAAACAGCTAAATCTTATCTTTATCATTGTACTGTTGCTAAGATTCCTTTATGCAGGTGAGGGCCAAAAAACACAACAACCTGGAACCGGGTTTTGCAACTAAATATGAAATCTGTTCTTTCTATTGTTCTGTTTTCTCTTGCCAGTTTCTGTCTTCATCACTCATAGCTTCCGCTGGTCGCTCTGAAAGCTTCTTTTCTTCTCATGAATTCTGCCAATGACGCATCTGGTGCAATAATACAAAAGTAAACAAATATGAGCATTGGGGTGGTGCACGGAAAAATAAATCAGCTCTTAAAAGCGCAGATAACAGTGAATGAAGAGGTGTAGCTGCGTGCGGTGGAACATGCGTTGAGTCTGTAAGCAGACAGAGCTTCTCCAAGCCCCTGCAGCCCATGATAGATGGACAGTAATGTGTTTTCCATCTGGTCTGATGAAGGGCAAAGCCACTAATGAGTGCTATCAACACAGCTCTACTGTCCTCACACAGACATCCGATCACAGAGGACAGGAACAGATTACACGTGCTGTTCTATGAAGAGCCCGTCTGACTGATGACTTAAGATGACACATACGTCTGGGATGAAGATCATGTTTAGATTTGGATTATGGATCTCACAACGCTCTGTGTCTCAGTTTTCTTACTGGTGCATGCTAAAGCAAGCATTAAGGACTAAGGATTAAGGACTTTTTAAAACACGTAACTCAGTGTATTAAACTCATCCTGTGCTGTGTGCTACAGGTGGCGTGTTTGAGGAAAGGCGTGTAATTAAACCATCACACTTTCAATGTTTGACTGGCAGCTGATTAAAAGGGCAAAAGGCAAAAACAAACCATAATGAGGGACCATAATATCTTTTATACCGTGTTGGTTTAGGCTGGTATATAACCACCTAGCAACCAGCTAGAAACCTGTAACAACCTTAGCAACCACATACATGAGCACCACATCTCAATATGTAACCAATAATCTACATATTCCAATAGTTCTGTTTTTAACACTGGAAGTACTTATAATAAATGGCTTTGGATTTGGATTTAGATTTGGATTTAGATCTGTAGTCCTAATCTGCCATGCTTGGATAAAACTACAAGAACAGCTTCTGGAAGTAAAGGATGTATTTGTAGTGTTTGTGCTCTCCCAAAAAGAGGTTTCAAAAGACGTTATAAAGAGGCCATGGGAAGCAAACCAAGTGAACATGAAAATATAAAACAATAAATAAAAGGGAATCTTTTTTCTCACAGCTCATGGCAAAATCCATCTTTCTGGCTTCTATGCGGAGAATAATAATATTAATCTGAATGAAATACGGTCTGTGATGGAGGAGTTGGCAGTGTAAAGAGACAGCTGTTATATAATAAAACAGAGGTGTCAATGTTCCTCACTGAAGCTAGAACTGCAGATTTAAAACAATGACAGTTAAAGCTGAGGTGGCCAGTACTGAGTTCTGACATCACACATCAACATACATCTCTGTTAACAGTTCATCACTTCACAGTACTGCACCGTGCTGTGCTTTATCGCTTTATTTCACCATACGCAAAGCCATACAAATATCACAGCACGGATGTTATGACATCTCATAAAACTGTTTTACTGGGGGAATCATTTGTAAAAGCCGAAGCAAATCATGAAACAATAATATTGTTGAATTTATAAATGTTTCATTCTGACTAAAAAGACCAGCTCAGATGTTGTTGGAACCACAAAATTTGTATTGGAAATTGTTCGAATCATGACAGAAAGTTCTAGAAATTGTTAATATGTTATTTATCATAAATGAAATGTGGGCCTCAAACACGACACAACACCCCTCAGACTACACGTCCATCTCAACTGAGGCAGCTTGAATTACAGTGAGGGTGTGACGTGCCAGCAGAGAGATTAAGAAACACGCTGAAGTTCCAGGGCCCTGACTCAAGCATGTGGAGATGCTGTGGTGCATCAAAGCCGCCTGGCACATCCCGGGCGTCCCAGTGCAGTGTGTGCAGCTGCTCGACTAAGATCATCCTGACAGCTGCCCCCCCACCCGTCAGATGATTGTCATCAGCTACGGTGAAGCTCATTCAGAAAGATGTGTTTATACACACTCATTTTCTAATTCTCAAGTCTCGTGCTTTGATTCTCCTCAAACAATTTCACACTGTTTGTGAATTAGAGTGAGGATGGGGGGAGAGTTTCTCATCACTTTCTTTCCTCTGCGTGCTTTGAAGAAAAAGAGCTGAAGTATTCTGTGATATATTCCCCCAACATTACTGTAATCACCGTTACAACTGTTGCTCCACTAGAGGACAGTGAAAACGTGTGTTCTGTATTAATGCCTGTGACTTGTGTTCTGTCACTCCTCATGTACAATCAGCATTTCTTTGTCCCTTTTTTAGATATTAGTCAGATATTAAATCAGGAGATTATAAATTAGCACGTCTACTTTGACATACATTACACAATGTCCTTCAGGAAAATACAATAATTAACAGGTCAAAGGAAAATCATTTTCTATGGTCAGTTATCAGGAGAGGAACTCGGCCGGACTGAAGCACACACACTTCAGCAGAGAGCAGGTCCATGTAGTCGATACTGTAACAGATGCACATACAGGGTCATGATAGCTAATGACGCACCATATGCTACAAAACAAACAGTCCATTCAGTGCTGTGGATGTTCTCAGTTCCCCTCATTTAGCTGCATTGTCTTACATTACACAGGGCTCATCTGAGAAGCAAATAAAAGGATCGTTAACATGGTCCAGCTAATATAAAACTCACCCTGAATGAGGCACTCCACCAGGGCCTCCATTTAGACTTGGCATTGCTTTAGATGGATGCTTTATTCAGTTCTAAATTACACCACTGCTTTACATTATCATCCCTCAAGTGAAGGTGACAGCACCCAGAAGGCGGATGTGATCATTGTGTTATTTGAAGTAACCGTGACGATCTGCTGACCTGATGGTGTACTATCTTTGATTAATGTACAGGAGTTCATGTCCTCATAAGTTCTGTAAGGGGTTGCTGAGATCACAGGACAGGCCCGGGGCCCCTCCTCACATCAGCAGACAGATCACCAAGTGGAACGAAGCCAAATTAAACCCTAATTAATTTGGCGAGGAGCCAACATGCTCATTCAGCCCTTTGAACTTTACGCAAAACAGAAGGATCTACTGGCCGTCGCGTCTGAGAAAAGGTCATCGAGACAACTCAATAATCAGCAAGATCTATTTTCTTTTTTTAAAAGTTTTTAAGCCATTTTTGGAAACTTCAGGCAAAGTTGCAGTTTAAGGCAATATACTTTTGCCATACATACTACAATACATTTACAACCCATTCTTTTGTCTACTGAAAGTGTGTTTTGTTTGTTAAACGATTGATGACTAATGAAAAAGTTGCTCTACCATCTGAAAACACACTCACCAATAACAATGAGAGTGTAGTTAATGTTGACGCTGCCAAAACCGTTGGTGGCTTTACAGATGAAAGTTCCAGCATCTTCTGCCTCCACCTCTTTGATACGGAGGGCCTGCTGAAGCACCCTGAAGCGCATCCAGCCACTGTGAATGTTCCGGCCATCTTTGGTCCACATGATAAGGGGTGGAGGATCTCCTTCAACGGGACACTGAAGTTTCATGGTGCGTCCAATCCTCACCATCTGCCGGTGGACTATCTTCTCTGCTACACGCGGAGGACCTTTAGAGGAAAACGTACGTCAATAGAAGCTAATACTTGTTATAGTATCATTAGTAGGCTTTTACATTCATCAACCAAACCTCAAGTGAAACTGAGTACAAGCTGCAAACCTGCAGTGTGACACATTAGCTGGGTGTAGATCGCTTACTCTCATGCGAGACTTGATTTAAGGATTTTTTTTACTTGGTTTCGTATACTGGCTGTAGGACTCAAGCCTGAACACGCAAAGCAAAAATCTTCAATGCATTAAACTAAGATACTTGTTTTTAAAGGATTAGCCAGAGCTTTAAAGAAACAGTTCACCCAAAATAGAAAATTGCATCATAATTTTCTCAAATGGCATTTGAGAACTACGGCAAACGCAGTGATTTCAGTGAAAAACACAAAGCTATTTTATGATCTCAGATAACTTCAAACATAGTGCAAGTGTCACATAAACTGCTGTTGTGTATGTTGTGTAATGTATGGAAAAGAACAGCATGAACATCCCGCCTAAGGACTTTAACTGATTAACTGACGACAGAAATTCATTTTTGGATGAACTGTCTCTTTAAATCATCCCGCCTCAGCGCAGTGATGCTTCCCTCTGTCCACACACTGCTTTGTTTACTCCTGTTAAAAGACTGAAGGCAGGAAATTGATAGTGTCACTGTTTATGTCTGTGGAGAGACTGTAACCGCAGTCCTCTGTCAGACAGCCATGTCTCGCTGGCGCGCTCTGCTACTGGCTTGCGACGCAGCATTGTTTGTAAGCTCTTCAGCTGGTGGCTGCGCTGAGGCTCGACAGGTCAGAGTCTGTAAATACTGTCCACACTCGCACCACTCAGGCTGTGTTAGTCATTCTAATGGTTGTTTACGTAAGACTAATGCCAGACTGGATCCAATTAACTGCCACAAAAGCAGGATTAGAAAGATCTTGTGGTGAAAATTTCCACATGCAGTCATGTGTATGAAGTATATTATGCCTTTCTTAAAAAATAAAAAACACCTTTGTCTGTAATTCAAGTCGTTACTGGGATGGATGAAAAAGAAGGAGGTTTTATTTCATTGTCAGACGTCTGTCCAACATTTAATCATTTCCAAATCCGTCTGAACAAATTAAATGTGCAAAGAAATGACAGAGACGTCCTGGAAAACTGAAGCATCTTGGCTCTGTTCCAACACCTACTAAAGCTACTTTGCTTTCTGCTTGAGGTTGACCAGTTTACTGACGCTGGAGATTACATTTGGGTTACAGAAACCTGAACACATCAACAAATGCATTAAAACAGCAATTCTTCTGTGGTCAGTGGTAAACCGTTCTTAAGAATGGTGCAACAAAAATAAACAATCAATAATCTTGTTTATAGTTACTCCTTGATTATGCACCAAAACATTTGTATTGGATATTACTGAGATTTTTGGTTGCAAAAAAACAACAACTGCAGATGAACCCTGTTAAATGACTGACAGAGTTTATGATATACAGACAACACTCCACACAGTGGACTTTAAAAGAGTTTGTCATTAGCAAACTACATAACACTCTAAAAGTATACAATTACACAGCACACACAACCAGATTAAAATACATGAAGTACAATGTAATGCTGCCAGAAGAAGTTATCTCAGAAGGCAGCATCTTTATACAGCACCTGTCTGAAGGATGCCTATGATGCTCACTAGGTTTCGAAACAGAGGGCAGGAAATGGTTAAATCTTCTATATAAATCAGTTGTCCATGAACTGTAACGGCAAATAAACTGTCTGATGTGGAATCAATGAAGCTTCTAGTAAAACGGTATTGTGTCGGTAAAATGTGGCCGGCGGGAGTCTCTGCAGCAGGTATCAGTCCAGCTGAACTATAGACCATTACTGTGCCTCACAGAGAGAGGAGGGTAGCTGACATTTTGATGGATTACAGCTGAAAGTGTGAAAAAGAAATTAGTCACAGGCAGGGACTCGTGAAGCCGTCCTATCCTGCTCCATTTCGAATGGCTTTCTCATCAGAGTTAAACCTTCCTGCTGAGTCGCTCTCACAGATTGAAATCTCATTCATTGGAAAAGACTGCACGCCCACTACTTGAGCAGATTTATGGTCCTCCAGCTCTGGGCCCTTCTGTTTGGGGGTCAGTCCCGGGGACACTCAAAAGCAGACAGCACTGCACGATTCGCCGATCAGAGGTGCGCAGGAGAAAACAAAGGCCCTAAACTTTTCACAGGCTGCGCTCGGTTTGGCTTCCAATTCTTCTCGCTTTTGCCCCAAGACAGCAATGATTAATGCAGCATCTCCCACACAACTCACCAAAGCCACACAGTCAACGGCAGGGTCAAGAAAGCATTTTTAGCCCCCTAAAAAGAGTGCAAGACAGAAATGACGAGACAGTGTAACAATATTCATTGTGCCCAAATGTGTTCCAATGTGCACCAATTCAAATTGAACTAAAGAAACCTTTAAAAACTGGTGCGTCTGTGTAAATATTGGCTCTGTTTGTTTGTGTATGTGTGTGTGTGTGTGTGTGTGAGGGAATTTGTGGGGAAAAAACTGGCTGAATGGTGGGACAGCAGGTCAAACTCTTTAAAAGGCAATCTGTTTTCTCCATTCAGCATAACTGCATTGCCTTCTGTCTCAGCTGGGTGACCAGCACAGAACGGTGGCTGCTCTCTCTTTTCTCTGCTGCTCCACTGATCTCTCGTCAAGCTGCAGTCCTCCATATCTCTTCTTCCCTTTTACGGCCTGCTGGCTTAAGGTAGCTCAACATGCATGTCTGGAATGTTCACTAATGACAGCAGAAACGAGAGGCCAACGCAAGTCGCATTCAATCACATATTCTCCTTCAACTCAAACGCTCTGAACAGGGCCCAGTGCAGCACCATCTGTAAATAAAACATTCCCTTAAGAATCAAAATCTATCCTTGAGTCAGCCAGAGAGCTTTAGTGCAAATGAAACTGATAAATAGTATTTTTGTTGGCCTTATATGAGGAGTGAGGAGGTGATTTGAACTGCAGGAATGTATTTGATTTTAATTTCTGAAGCAGGTTTAAGCTCAACAGTGCCAGTGAATTCACGGTCAGGAAGCGGCCAGTGACAGAGTCAGATAATCCTCGTCCTGCCCTCACTTCCTCTGCTTCACAGGAAGCTGCTCTGGAGCACTTACACTCAGGGTACTTGCAACGCTACATTGAGAAAAATGCCTAAACTGGTTCGCTATGGAACCATGAAAATAAAAATAATCTTCTGTGTTAAATGCAACTAAAGGATTAGTTTCCCCCAAAATAAATCAATAATTCAGTCAATTCAGTCAAATATGTAAAGAATTATATGAAAAACCAATGCATCATAAATATAGTGTCATTGAAATGTTAAAAATAATACTTTATAAGTTTACTTGAGTTCCTTCTTTGAGGTGTTGGAGAACTTTCTAAATAATAAATGGACATACTTTCATACTGAGTGTCTCCCAACCTGTAAAAAACACTTATATAAACATCAGTGTGTACATGAAGCATGTTATGATGTTATGATCCTGACTGTGGTAAAACTGAGGTGGATTTACACCATCCTGAAGGACAGTTCACGGCTGGCTGAAAATGTAAACATACTCCAGTTGTGATTTACAGTGTGATCTCCACACACAGCTGGGCTTGAATTCACAGAGATTCAGAGTGACACAGTCACAATGGAATGACGTGACTTCACTTGCATCTATGGAACCCATAACAACTGCAATATGAGGAACAAATCACTGCGCCATTATTATTTTGTGATCACTCATGGCATCCAGACGATTTGCACATGCCATAAATATCACACAAGTAGTTTGTTGAGCTCTAGATACTGAACAACTGACTCTGAGTAGCAGGTCAAAGGCTGAAAAGAGACACAGTGAAAAAAACTCCTAAAACATTTGCAGGACTGAGTGTGGGTCTCCTGGGAAAAGCTGGAATGAGAGGGATTGTGGGATATCAGATGCTGCCACCATGAGCTTTTGAGAGCCAACAGCTACACAAGCTCAAGCTCTGGCAGTTATCCAGAACAAACATGTATAAATACCCAAATAAAACAGTAAACCAAAGTAAATAACCTAAATAAAAAAATGCTTGTTTCTAAATTTGTTTACTTTTTTGTTGCATAACTATTTTCCTACCTTAAATAGATTCAAAATGTCAGTGTACATGCCCATGTCACAATTTACCATGAAATCAGATCTAAGAAAGAAAAATCTGACAATTTAATATGCAAAAATATATTCATATCACTGACATGTCAGTCAGTGCTAAACAGTATACATTATAAATACATATAAATGCTGCCTTAAACACTGTCAATAAAGGGAGCTTCAAGACTGACTGTAAATCTCTTGTTCTTCTGTCACGGCCTGCGGTGACGAGTCAGAGTGAAGGCAATATTCCATTAACAGAGCAGACAGGTGAGGAGCAGTCAGTGCACTGCTGTCAACAGATCAGACGCCACAGCATGACAGTCAACACTGACCTGACGGGAGGGCTGGATCTGTTCCCATCACTTTACACTTCAGGCACAAAGTTACAATAATCTATTAATTATGAATGTACACTACTGGTCAACAGGTTAGGATCACGGTCTCATTATTACAGTTGTTTGATTTACTTAACTGTATTCATGCAATTATATCTACCAGCTTTTGAAAAACCCTGGAATGAGCATAATTTCATGATTTAGTCATCCATTTAAAAACGTTTTAAATAAAATTTTAGTTTTATAATGAAAGACATTAATATGTTGGATCAAGTACAGACTAACACTGAACAAAAGAACCACTATTACACATCTATTGACCTGGCCCAGAAAGTAATCCAGCGACCACCTACAACACCCTAGCAACCACCTAACATTGCCCTAGAAACTATCCAGAACACCCTAGCAACCACACAGCACTGCACTTCCCACAACTGAAGACACCTTAGCAACTGCAAAGCAATGCCCTGGCAACCACTGCCAACACCACAGCACTCTTTGTCGTGCACTCACAATGGTGCTGAATGTCTGAGTTCATGTCATCTGTGTGCTTGTGAAGGAAAAGGCTGAACGGTCGCATGTAAGTCTCATGAAAAGTTTTAATGGAAGTTTCAAATAAATATTGCATTACATGAAATAACTGCAGTAATTTAATGCACAGTTACACAGGCATTTTATCAACATAATTACATGCAACTCATGGAAAAACAATTGTTCAACAATACCAAACTTTTAAAATACACACATTGTAAAGACACAAGATCCCGCAGACTGGAGCAGTGTGTCTAACTGAGCGGTGGATCTAATGAACGGGTTCGAGTGGTGGGAAAAGAGAGGATTGGCTGCTTCCCCGTTCTGCCACGGCCCAACACAGACACATGTTACTGGGAATCTCACGAGCAGAAGCCAGTAGGGTGTTCTGAGCGGATAATGTTGCCATGTCGACCAGTCAGCAGATTCCATGAGATCTTTTAAAGTTCCCTTCGCTGTTCACACAAGCGCTGGCGGTACATACAGCAGTGAGCATGACATGAACAGCTAATCCCCCCGTACAACATATCCAAAACATTGTTCAACTGTGTAATTCATGCATTGTTTTGTGTTAAAATACTCTCTCTCTCTCAGTTAAAGGGGTAGTGCCCCCAAAATAAACATTTTACATCATTTACCCTCATGTCATTCCAAACCTGTAGGACCTTCTGTGGAACACAAAAGTATTTTTTTTGTGTCCAAACAACAGGGTTCCACTGTTGTTTGGTGACTAACGTACTTCAAAATATCTTCTTTTGTGTTTCTCAGAAGCAGGAAGGTCATACAGGTTTGGAATGATATAAGGGTGAGTAAAGGATGGAAGGATGGATTTTGGGTGAACTATCCCTTTAATAAGCAGAGACAACTATAAGCCAGTCAAGTGTTCGAAATTGTGTTTTTAAAAACATCGCTCTGTTTGCTTAAGCATTACAACCGGCCCAACACAGCAGTACTGGGCCTCTGTTTGTCATATTCAGACTGGGGGAATGTTCTGGAAATGGTTTCAAAACAATGCATTATTTTTGCCATGGCATTGTACATCAAAGATTTTTAGTAAAGCCTGGGCCATTTCTAGTCTTAAACTGGAAAAAAATAATGATGTCTGACACATGTCAAAAAAGCGAAGAACCAGACCTCAGTGCAGACGCATTTAAAGCTGTCAGTTCTGAAGAATGTAAACCTTCCTCTCACCCTATATAATGGCCACAGGTTCACTGGAAACAAAGCCTGCTCTGTCCTTCCAAATTAACCCAGATCATGTTCATTTCAAACAGCACCTGTCTTTTCACTGCAAACCAATTGAAGAATGAAATGTAGCAATAAAGCCTGGAAAGTGAAGTGCTGAAAAGCTATGAAAAGGACACGTTTAGGAGACATTGTTTTCACAAACTACACGCCAAGAACCTGGAGGAGGTTTTAATGGTCGACATACTAGCACAGGTTATAAAGACTTTTATGGGAACTCAATAGGAGAAACTTGGGTCTGAATGACAATTATCCAGATGTACTGGACGTGAAAGGAGTGCCTGAACAAATACAGCAGGAGCAGAGAATTCCCAGGGCTGTGACCTCGGCCGGGAAGCTGAGGGAAAAGCAAGCTTCTTATTGCGTGCTGGCGAAAAACTGTGTTAAAGGCCACACAATTACACGTGGCTGCTGTGGGGGCTTTATGTTTCACTGGGGGGAGATAAAAGTCACCTCTGCAGGGTGCCACATTAGCTGTGAGGACTCAATAATGGGGACTCGGAGAGGAACTGATGTTAGAGCTGAGACATGTGGACGAGGAAATACGTTCGTGCAGCTTGCAGCCAACACCTTTTCACAACACAAAAGAAACACTGCCACACAAACACACACACAGACACTCACACATGCTAGTTTGTGCAGGGCTGCTCAGACAAACAGCTCACACAGGCATGGAATGAAGGGCATGACTACATAAGATATCTGTCCCCCCTCCCCGGACGACCGGGGGGAAACAGGGCTATAAATGGTCACTCATCACACACCAGTCACTTCACGGCATCTGCAATGTGCATCTTTTGAGACAACTGATGTCTTTCACAGACTGAGACGTATTCAAAACTTAATAATGTCAGACTGACAATTCACTGGAATCAGATCTGATTTCTAATCATCAGATGATGAATTAGTTACATAAGACGCTGGCATGAAATCACAGTTCAGGATGGGAATGACAGCTTCAGCTGGGGTTCAGCTGGGGTTTAAGGCTGGGGCAGAGGTCAAGGTGCGGATTAGAGTAAATGGCAGAGAAATGAGACTGTTGAAAGGAAAAGGGAATACTGTTTCACTTCAGAAACCCAGCGGTTTTACAGTCCACAGCACAAGGACGACTTGATATGGAAACAGTTTTTAAGGGGGAAACGACTACAGGGACGTGTGGCTGATATCTCAGTGGCTAATATTTAACATCAGCGGCCTCCAGCTGGTTGATAAGGACAGAGACTGTCCCATCACACTTGCTTTTCTTATTTGCAGTCAGGGTCATAACCCCTCTTCAGATTGGTGGACAGCACCTGAATTAGCTCACCTTTGTTATCAACTTTCTTTATTCATTAACTGGAAGCTACGTGTTTACCCTACAAAACATACACACACACACACACACACACACACACACTATCATGAACCACTTAAAAACACTTGACTGAAGTGTTTCTCATGATATTAAAACTAAAGCCATTTAAATGTTTAAACAGATTTCTTGACAAAAATGTAATTGTGCCAACATATGAATTTATGTCTGAAAAAGTCTGTGTGATGTTACTCACACACACACACACACACACACACACACACACATATTACAACATATACCATATTATTAAATAGACCCCTTCCTGATTTTAGCTGTTATTGATTCTAAAATGTAATCATACATGATTACAGCAAAGACGGCAAATACACCCCCCCTCCAAAACTATCTTCATTCCCCACTGAAAGCCTGATGTTCCGGCCCTCTGCCAGAGTCCCCTGCAGTATGTCCTCAACCAGCTTCTCCTGCTCCTTACATTCCACACCGTGTCTCAGCCATGACTGACTTCATTTGTTCTGTGCAGGTCTCCATCAGAAACCGTTTCATCCACACACTCTGCAGGCAGCTGACCAGGGCAGAGAGGCACACCTCAAGTAAAGCTGACCCATTAAAAAAACAACGAATGACATCCACTGCTGAGAGTTTTTTGTGAACACATCTCTATGTTTGTTTGGAGAGCTCGTGTGATGGAGGGGGTTGCAGAACATTCCTACTTAAGCTCCTGTACTCAAAAAATGGCAGCTGTGAGTGCAGTAGTTCTGGACTGATGCTCGGGCCATGTGCTAGCCCGAGAACTACATGTGTTCCTAATGTGGCCTGTAAAATCGGTTCATAGAGGGTCTTTGTATTACTCTTAGATTTAAAAAAGAAAACAGCTGTAAAAAAACAGCTCAGCGGATGCAGGAATGTGGGTTTTGCTCTGCACTTGGCATGGTATTTACATAATGGGGCCCACATGACGTACCTGTATAAAATTACAAACACTTGACCCCCCCATCCCCCAATGGCTTGCCCTTGTAAAGCACTTTGGCCCTGTATTCATTGCGGCGCCACAGGAGAAGAATACCCTGACCCAAAAAGCCCTGCCAGACCCTACAAAGTGCCCATTGACAGAAGGGGAACCTCACGTGGACCGGCAATCTGGGAACATCGTCTGAAATGAATCCGTCGTCATGACACTTGTACCTGTCAGTGCAGTATGAATTTCGTTTGTGGGGTGCAGATCTCTCAGCATGAGTCATGTCAGGATCCTTCAGCACCGGTTCTGCCCCACAAACAAAAACGGGACCGTCTATGGCTACCCTACCAAATATTTTTAGAAACGGGGCCTCAGTATGAGTTACAGCGCTGTTATCTGAAATATATATTATTCTATGACAAAATAACATATGGGATAAGAAACTACCTTCAGTATGAATCACAGACATGCATGTGTTTTACAGATTCACAGTGTGAGGCTAGACACACAAATAACAGCATATAAGCAGTAGGACCGTCAATGGACAACAGATTTGGGGGTTGAGAAACGACACCCACATCTGTTACAAAAGAGCCCCTCACATCCACATATAGTAACTGTATAACACTTGATCCTTTGAGTGAAGACTTCCACAGGGGCATGTGAACAACAGACTAGATGCAGATTTCTGCTGGATGTTTTCCTCTGCATTGACCTGCGTTTTGGTTTGGTTTGGAGTTGGTTTCTTACACTGTATGAACTCTACAGAGCAGCAGAGTGATGGGAAATTCTCAAACTGTTCAGCGTCTCTCATTCCTGAGAGCGAAACCCCTCCCACAACTGTCACACACTTCACACATTCCAACTGTTGTGTGGATTTCAACCTCAACAGCTGCCTGTGCTCTTCACTGCTACACCAGACAGAAACACCACTGACTGTGAACAACCACATTAACCATTAATGAGTCCAGCAGATCTGATTTAACAGAGTGGAAACAGAAAAAAAAACCTTTCAAGAGAACTTTAACTGCTCAGAGTCTGAGCCATCAGAGCTTATGAGACTTAATAGAGTTCTGAGTTATATTTAATCTTCTGTAAATATCAGTAGACTAAAATTCCTTGAAATTCCTTATAAGGAATTATGAATATTGTGTTGTTTGCTGACATACTGTAAGAGTACAGATCTATAAAATTAAAGTTTTATTATAGCTCTGTTAATCTGGTTTTGGGAAACATAATAAAATCTCAGATTTGCCAAAGTCTTCAAAATTGGTACAGTTTAAAAAAACTGTAGACATCTCTACTGAAACTCTGGAGCCGACAGAGATGAATGGAGTCTTATTCTCAAAAGATAAATATGAAACGCTGAAAACTTCATTTGCTCTCTGTTTAATCTCACTGCTGTCTGAAACAAACAATATTAAATATTACAGAGATCGCCTTTGTTAGTGTTTTTTTCCTGTGTGCACCAAAAAATGCAGCTCACAAAATAATCATAAACAGGTGGCTTAAATTTTATACACGAGAAAGACAAAAAAGTGAGTGTTGAACAGAACAAGTGTTCTGAACTCTGTTTGAATGATGAGGAAATCTCCTGAGATTCCACCAGTCAGTTCGTCCATCATCTCCATCTCTCCTGTTGTTTAGGTGAGGAAAACCTTTCACCCTGCACGGGGTATGCCAGCAGGGGCGTGTCATGATGTCTGAGGGACATAGAGGCTGCGTGGTATTATGAGGGTCAGAGGTTACATACCTAATTGCCCTACAAACAAATTGCAAGAGGTCATGAGTTTGGAATACAGGCGATACGGAGGGGAAAATATAACACTGGCTTCTTTAGCATGACATTATATACAGACCCTAAACTCTTTAAAACAGAGTGACAGATACTGTAACGTATGTAAAGAACTACAGAGGCCCAAAAAGTATGTGGACACCTACATCCCACTTAAAAATGCAAGGGCTGAGAAATCTAAGTTAGTTCTGTGTAAAGGCCTAGCAGGTTTTACAGATGTCACTTGATCTAATACAATCACATGTACACATGTATAAGTGTGACTTCAATACTGTCTGACTTTACCAAGTGCCCATACTGCATTAAAACAATATATGAAATGATTCCATACAAAACATCTCCAAACATGCAGAGGCAGTGACTGTGCATGACCCTCTGCTCTGGATTCTGGCATCTGGGACACAAGCTGAAGCCCGTGTCATTCAGGCCAGTCAGATGGCATGTGATGGTATTGCAGGCAGCTTTGTCACAGCGCTTGATATCTGAAGCAGGTCAGTCAGGGCAGAGGCTTACAGATGGTACAGTTAAGTGCTCGTCTGATGCGTGTTGCGTGTCAGGGGAGCAGCATGACTGTAAGATGCCTTCCATCAATCAGACACATAGCTTTATTGTTTAAGGCTGGCGTGGACTTCTGTTGCACAGAGAGCATCAGAGCTCCATCTGACATATGACATATACACAGCTGCTGGTGAGGCACAGGCCCAAACACAAACTGACACGCCAAATCCCAAAGAAAACAAGGGGAGCTGTCTCCAGCTATACGATTGCTTTTCAACATCTCATTTGTAACACAACCAAAGGAACAGCTGGGGATATGGGGGCGGGTGCGTCCCAGACACTGGAGAGGAACGTTGAGCCAAGAAGTCAGATCGGATTCAGAAAACGGGAAACGCTCGGAAAAGTGACGCACAGGCAGACAAAACAGAAGAGATTTAATATGTTATTGTAGGACCTCTGGTGTGGGGTCAGGCATGTGACCCAACCTGGCCCTCTCTGTGGTCCTCTATACTGACCTCTGACCTTTTCTGTTGGCCAAACAAAGACCACCGGCCTACAACAATAAGCTTTTCAGCCAATACTATCAACAGGAAGTGAAATGTGTAGGACTGATTCCAAACTGAAGAAGGCAATTAGAAGGAATTTATTGATTCTGGTTATTATAACATGATTCCAAAAGATAATGATTCCAAAAGATATGTATTAAACTTTTGGAAAGAAATATTTGAATAAAAATAATTGTAAAAATAAATTGGCCAGATTTACTCTGCAATCACTCCCACGGATTCATTTTTGTTTATTTGTGTTTTGATTCATGGATTTATATTTAAGTGTGTTCTGTTGCACTGACTGTAATACACATCCGAGAACCATTAACTGACCGAAAGTCATGAAAATCGTACAGTTCTGCTATGTTTAATAACTGGAATGTTTCTCAGTCCCCAACCTGATTCCCAGCAGCAATCAACACACTATTGGCAGACTGTTTAACAAACTGAGATTTACTGCTTTGGGACACACCATGTGTAAAGTTCATCTGTACCAAACACGAGGAATTTAAGAGCTGAGCAGTCACTGTATGCATGACATCTGCTTGTGTTTGATTTGTACAGCATTGTAATGGACATTTCAGATTGCAGTCTGGAATAGACTACATCTCAGTGGCCTTACGCTCATAGCCACACATTTAACTGAATGTTTGCATAACCCCCATCTCAAATGGGGCTGTTTCTTCTCTTTTCACACGTCCATCATTACGAACACCTCCCCCAGCGAGGAACAGCATTCAGGCAGCATGAGGCACAGAGGCTGACAGAGGAACTCCTCAAACTTCAGAGCACTGCTGGATCTGTAAACCTCCATCAGAGTCACCATATGCCACTGACCTGTAACTGCAGACCTTCTGGTCTAAATCACATGACCTACAGCGATGGACAGCAATACCATCATCATGACATAATGTTCATTACAAACATGCACAACACCGAATAAAATGTCTCTGACTGGATTTAAACTAGCACGAGACTGAAATATCAGAAAGGACAATATTTTGCTTTTTATTTTAACATCATTGGCATCGACCAATAGAAATTCAAATAGATGGAACAGAAAAATTAGCTGTTCTGTAAAATATATAGTTGTGCAAGTCCTACAGGTGTTTAACATCTTCATAATTAACAGTCTGTTTTAATGAAGCATATTTCTGCACAAGCAGTAGTGAAGCAAATGGTCCATTTATTCCCTCTGACTCACTACAGATGAAATGTTCCTCAGAGTGTATCACCAGCAGTCACTCTGTAAACACCATTTGACATTACAATAACAACTTTATTGGGTCAACCAAACAGCCACACTTCTGTCTTCCTCAATGGAAGAGTTTCACAGCTCACTCATTTCAGTCCATTCATCCATAAATCCATCCATCTATTATCTAGTGTTCCACGAACACCACTGACATGTTCCTGCTAAAGTATAGAAAGCTTGAGGATAAAAGACAACTGACCATTAACAATCCACACACTGCTCTGACATACCTCTGACTCTTTTACATGAAGTTCTGGAGAATGGCATCCAACTATAATACCAGTGACTTCCTGAACTTCTTACTGGTAATAAACCAAGAGGTAAAAAGGGGGAAAGTAGAAGGGGGGGGCTCTACTGGTTCTCGTCATGGTTCTTGGTTAGGGAAAGGCTTCGTTTTTTTTTTCCATCGGATCTGAGGTTTATAAGGGTGTTTATTTTGCAAGCAGACCATCTAACTGTTTGCTCCATTGAGATTCTGGATTCAACATCTCAGTGAATGCAGAAGTGCTGCAAGGGTGGTCTGCATCAGTGTAAACAAATCAATGTGTGCCTACAAACACTTCAGTCCATCTTCAGAGGGTGACCCCCACCACCTCACAACCCCATATGTCCCAGAAACACTCTTCTACATCAGAGCCTCGCTAAACACCATCATTAACTGAAAACAATAAAGGCAAATGTCTGCTTACTCAAAACTTCACACACAAATCCATAAATCATAATTAAGCAAAAATGAAAAGCTGCAACTAACAGGGCTTTGAAGGTCTTACGATCAAATCTATTTAAGCTGTTGGGATATTGCATAATATAAGCGACACACTTTAATGTTTTTCAAATTGTTGAAATTCCACATGAGATTGTTAAAAGCTGATTCTGGAATGACTGGCTAGCGGGCCAAAAGTGATAGAACTCAATCACACCGGCCAGCTGAATGGAGATTTCTGTGGATGCTTGGACCTTGTAAACATTGCAAAACTGCACAATTCAAGTGTTTTTTAAGAGCTTCCGTTACTAACGGAAAATATTTATCATCTGACGTGATGTACTCCCATCACGCCAAGGACAGAGGAACCTTCCTCCACATCTACAGCAAAACTGTTCGACAATACCCCACAATAAACAATTAAACAGTGTGAGTTTAATTTCTAACCCATTTTATCATGATCTTATACCAGCAATGTCAATTAAACCAGAGTGCAACATGTTAAAGAAACCGTAGTACCTTCAGTCAAAATTGACCTTATTTACATACTTAATTCACATTTTTATTGTGAACAATAAGCCAGTGCACATTACAAAAACTGTATTTGTAATATAATTGTATATATTTTAACTTGATCTAGCTCTGAAACAACCCCTTGAAAAATCTGACATCACCATTCGCTCAAAGTTTTAGTCCCTCCCCTTATTCTGCTGTGTAAAAGCAATTTCCATTGAATAAAATCAACTCATGTCCTACATTGTTTTCTTGTTGAATATCCTGTTTCAGCTGGATATATACATCAGGTTACTTAAGGAAATGGGTTGTAAAGATCTTGAAAATATTGACCTCAAGGGACAAAAAGCTGCTGTTTGTACAACAGAAACAGACAGAAACAAAGTCTCTGACTGCTGGGCATTCAACGAGCAGACTAAATTAGTTTTACCTCTGTAAGATGCAGACTGTTATATAACCTGCAAACCTTTAGAATTCTATTCAGGCACTCCTGTTGCATTTATGCATTATAATTAAATCCACGTGACATGAACAATCAAACAAGTTATCTAATGCCATTCATTCCAGACTGAAGTCCCCTTCACCTGCTCATATGAAAACACTGTGTGTGGCTTTTTGAGGGAGATTCTTCATACCAGTTATACTAACTAAAACTGCCCAAACTTGCCAAGTCTCAATCTCTAGGTTCAGAACTGTGAAATGTCACAGAATGTCACAGACATGTTAACATCTGCTCTTCATGATAATTTCTCTATCATCTCAACAATCTTAACTCCACTGACCAGGTTTTTTCAGTGACCCGTCTCCTTCTGTAACAAGAAAACCATATCAAGTACTGCACAGCAAATAAACATAATTGGCTAAACTAATCTCATTGCTTGTTGCATTTCTGTTTACTTTTGGCTAAGTGTCTCCTTGAAGGCCATGGTATGTGACCGTGAATAGTACATTGTTCAGGGCCCCTCACAGATGCAATCTGCGCAGACGTCGCTCAACCTCTCCCTTCTCTCTCTCTCTCCCTCTCTCTGTCTCGCGCCAGCTCCGGTGACAGGCTGTTGAGTCTGAGGTGTATGCTAACGCAGAAGGGAGACTCCATCGCGCTTCATATGCGGCCCTGATGGACTGGAGTCAGTGAGCTGTACTATCAGCCCATCGGCGGCCCCATTCAGCCCGTACTGAATAGAAATGATGGTTAGTTTCATTTAAAAGGAAGAGCGGAGAACAGCTAATGTGAGAGGATTGGATTCGGCAAACAATGCTGAAAACCTTAAAGCTCCTTCTCTGCTCGTGAACTCAGAGGACAGGTTAAAGCAATTCTTCAACGTTTCAGGCTGACTGAATTTCAGCTCGGCAGATGAAGACGTGGACTGAATTAAGCATTCAGACCTTCCTGTACATTGTGTTTTAGGCCATCCTACAACATTTAAAATATCGTTTAATTCAAACATTTTAAGTTAAATGTACACAGTCGATTAAATCTGTTTCTGGAAACCTACTGGTATTTAAATTGATCAGCTACGAGCAAAAACTACAGAACTGAACAACAACCTTGAATCTGATCACTTCACATCATGCAGAACAAAACAGATTGTTAAAATGAACATCTAAAAAAGGCAGCGACCAAAACATTACACATTTTATAAACATCACATGAATATTGAAAAGCCTTGAAAATCCAGACTGATTATTTGATGAATAAATAATCCCTGAACACATTTCTACACAGTAATATGAAACATATGTGGACTTTCACTTGAGTTTATCACACAAGTGAATTATCTTTTGCTATACACATGAAAATCCCAAACATACTGACAGACACATGACATGCGACTGTTTATTAGTAACTTTAACTGCACATAACTAGAACTACGCAAAATCAATACAATATCTTATAACGGTAATTACTACATTATTAAAAACATAGATAGCAGGAATAATACATATCTTCTGCTGTGGTCTTCTTGTGTTTTTAACAGGTGAGTACATACACCCGTCCATCCTCGCTGTTGCTGTTTCTATGGCTTTATTTTCACGCATTTTACAGGAACAAAAACGCTTCACTCACCTCTAGCGCAGTCCGTCATGAAGATAATGTGAAAGATGAAGAACACAATCCAAAAGAGCTCCATGATGTCTCTGTAGAAGTTCTTCTATAAGATCTATTGCGCTCAGTCTGTGACAGAAATAAAGATTTCGCTGAATCTTTATCAGACCAGAGCAATGACACTTCTCTTTCACTTGTGAAAACACGTAAAATGAATTAATTTAAAAATAATGCCTGTCACTAAATCACATTACAAAACTCGTTACATTGAGATATTATTCACGTAAACCGATAAATATGCATAACAACAGGTTCCGATGGGTCGATTTTAAAGCATAAAGTCAAACGTGCAAGACGTACCAACAGTAGTAAAGTTGATAAAGTTGTTCCTCGCTGGCGACAGATGAAATATCATTCTTACATCTGTGTAAAACACTACACACGGCGCTACATCCGAAATCACTTCGCACTCAAACCGGATCCGGCGAACCCGATCCGTTCAATTGTCACGCGCGACTCCGGTCCTCAGCGCCCTGACGTCACCTGTTGTCGCGCGACACTTTTAATACACGCGTTGATTCGCAGTAACTTCACGAGCTGACGGTGCGCGCGCTGCGGGCTGTCGCCGAGCGCAGATCAGATCAACTTCATCTCCACAGAGGATTCATGCAACAAACACACCCGACACATCATTCAAAACACCGGAAATCAAATAACGTTAAAGAAATACCGTTAGCTACACATTTCACCGTGAACACACACATACACAGCACACGCGCGCACACAGAGGAGTGTGAGACGGTCCAGCCCTACAGCCAACATTAGACCAATCACAGCCAGCGCCTTCACTTCTGCTCTTTAACTCTTTCACAAAGAATAACACAATAACAACAACAACAATAATCATATAAACGACGTGCTTCATTTTTATTTTTAGATCATTTTCGATACATACATATTATTATGAAGATGTCTTGACGTTAATTGCTAATATTAAAAATTAGGCTATAAGATATAAAATCGATGTTCATAAAATCTGAAACGGGTAGAATATGTTTGCTTTGCATGCATTTGTATTATATATTATATTATATATATATTATATATAAATATTATATATTCTTAGCTAAAAAACTGGCCCGACGGAATGGCTGAAACAACTCGCTCACATTTCTCCCGTTTATAAATCATCACACATTAACTTTGGTTAGCCTGAGAGTTTGGAAGGCCTCAGTGATGGTATCAACCACAGTCTGCAAATGATACTAAATGTCGTAAACCTGTGACAGCTGCAGTAACAGCTCACATGATTCCTCCATCTGCTGATTTATTGCGTTTCTGACTTCAACTGTTTCTCACATAAAGCTACGAGGTTTGCAAAACACAGGCTATATCGATATCATGGGGACGTCTGCAACTCGTGGAACGAAACTTGCCACTTGTAAACAATGATAACAAATCTTTTGAACTGCTTTTAAAGTACCAGTTTTATTTCAGTGGAATACATGAGTCCATCAGTGTCGTTTATGATTACAGTATGTATGTATAAACAAGCATGTTTAATGATGTTGCAGACGTCTGAAAGGTTTTATATCTGGAAGGTTTAAGATACTAAGTGAAGGTTCGCGGAAAATCAGTTGTACAGAAGTCCAGAATAAATTCAGCGTGTGTTACTGCCTCCAGCTGGCAGAGAGACTCATCCTGTAAACACATCCTGCTGTCCATGTTTACGCGCACACTTCCATCTAACGGCGATTTCTGGTACTGAAATAGAGAACTGCCGGTCAAATCATAATATTATGAAGTCGCGTTGTTACTTGGTTAATTAAAAAAGTTAATTCTGTCGTCTAAAAGAAATACAAGACAATAAACACCTCGACAATCACACAAATCTCACTGTTAGATATGATGTTTGTGTAACCGTTTCACAAAAAAGAAATTGTAACTATACAGTTAAACACCAAACCTGAAAAGATGAACCGGTGATCAAAAGATTTATTGAAACTTAATGGTATTTACATTACTGACATCTTCTAACTTACATGTCCTTTATACATGAAACTATATACAAATACTTCAACATTTACACCAGCCTGGTTTGAGTTCTCTTGGTTGCTTTCTGTTTGAACTCTTCTGAAACTGGTTACCATTTAAACCTCTGACCACCGAACACCTCATCAATTCAGAGTGTTTCTGCTAACAGCATGACTTCTCCTAGGCTAGAATATGACATGTATTATGACATTATCTTCACCGACATTCATTCTCTTTTTCAAAATAACAGTATGTTTGACAGCCAGTCAGGAACCTGTGTATTGATACCAATGACATGTTAACCGTGAGTGACTAGCATGACAGATAAATGTGATACATTTGTGGTTGTGGTCTCAACCCATCACAGAAAGCTCTGCAATTTTACTGGGCAATGTAGACAATCACAGCAGCGAGTTATTATACACCCAAGATTAAACTAGCATTACCAGTAGCATTACCATGACTGTGATGGTTGATCGTTCATTTTTCACATAAAACTGACATTGTTCTGAAATATTTTGCACAACACTTTCAAACTGGACAGTGACAAAATCCAAAGAAAAACTAAATAAAAATAAAATGATATTAGCAGCCAAGTCCTCAAACACACTTTTCAATGTCAGTATACATTCCAAACACTCTTGTAATACACAACAGAGTTATGAATTCACAATTTAAAAATATTTGATCCTGGACAAAGTGCTATCTTTAGCTCCAATACATTCCAATATGTATATTGTTTTGGCAAATGCTTCTGCATTAATGTATAAAATATGAAGTGGCCAGGATGACATCATGCTCTTGTTTCATGGGAACATCAGATGCTGGTTTTAATGATGGGGGGGTTCTCTTCTCATCAGATATATATGGGGTGATACTGTTTGTGGGTCAGTTTCTTTCTACACGTGGGGCAGCTGTGAGCTCTACTCAGAGAGTCTCGTATGCACTGACTGCAGAACAGATGACCGCACTTAGTGGAGACCATGAGCCGGCCGCTGTCAATAATCTGAAAACCAGAACAAAAATGTTTATCACATTCAGAAAGCAGAATATTTCCAATTTAAATAAGATGCTTAGGATTTTAGCCAAGCAGAACATGAATCGGCAACACACAGCTGCTCTCAACCTGTATTTAACATTCTCCTTGTTCTTTCCTGTTCAGATCTTATTCCCATAAACCCACATATTCATTTCCCCCCAAATGTTATAAAGCTGTTTATTCTTCTCAACAAAGTAAAAAACAACAACAAAAAATGTTTTGCATGTTTTGCAAAATGCAGTTTATTAATAATCTACTAGGTGAACCAGCTGACAATTCTTAATTCTTATACAAAACTCAGTGATGCTCTGAAACACTAACAGGCTCCTGCAGAACTGCAACTGACCTCTTCTTCATTAGTCCAGTAAGTGTATCCCTATCAAACAATCACAGACTGGTAATATTCTTATAGCCCTGACCCCAGCTGCAAAGCCGCGCCTGACGTGATTGGCTGGAACACATGCTAAATCCTGCAAAATCATGCAACATGTATAATTGCAGTACTTGAGCCAGCACACATGAAGCACTTGCCTCTGAGTAAGCATCCATACATACAGGACAGCTAACTGCTCCAGGTGTAGACCTAACAACAGCACAGATGTACTTTTATTATATTTATAACAAATGACAATCACACACAACCTGCATGCAAGGCTAAATATTACACACAAATACATTCATATTAAACCATTTAATAACATACATACCATAAAGACCTTGTGAAAATCTGTGTATGCTAGTGGGTGTTGTGTGTGTACCTGGCTCTGGAGCTAGCATGTAGAGAGGAGAGTAAACCTGGACTCAGTCGTAAACCGGTTTCTTCCTCTTCATCACTGCTCACTATATAACTCTCTGTGCCCTGTGCACGTCTGTTCTGCACACCTGCAACACCAACACAATGAATTCACACACACTTCAAGTCATTCATGACAATGGCACATTTACAGTGTTTCAGCTGAGACTAGTGTACATTTACACTAAAAATTAATCCTAAAAAGAAATGACAAATGGCACTCAAATATTTAAACATCTAGCCCTTTGAGGTATTCAAAATAATATTGTCATGAACAGTCACTGTAAAGCATACAAAGTGGAAAACCAACCAGCATGCATTTACATGTAATCTCATTTAGCATATACTTCTATCCAGAATGTCTTACAAACTTGTTTGCATCAATAAAGGAAAAGCAAGATGTTACATTACCATCTTCCACAACCTTTTCCACAGAAACCGATGAGAAAACAGAAACAAACAGTAACACAGAGTCATTTACAGGCCTTTTATCATATTCTGATAACACAACTTCAGAATGACACGACACAAAACAAATGTTACTGAACTCAAGACTCACCACAACAGAATCATTATGAGTGAGATCAACAACTGCAGGTTCAGCCCCTTCACATGTTAAATCCACCACATCTTGACCTTACAGAAGACAGAGGGAAAGGTACAGAGATGTAGAGAATTTAAAACATCAGATCAGAGAAAAGAGAGTCATAGACTTACTGTTAGTTCTCTCGTTTTCAAGCACATCAATGGTTTCCGTCACAGGCTGAGACATCTGATTCTGGCTCCTCTTGCTGTTGTGGCGTCTGGAACAGGAAGTGGACGTTGTTGTTCTTCTTTTCCTCTGTGTCTGAGAACAAGAAGCACCAGTGATTCCAGTACAGACAACATTACTGCGGATGTCTAAGTTTAACAACATGCTGCAAGCCTTTACGTGTGATCAGCACACATCACGTGTGTGGTCACGTGATACTCACTGCATTACTCATGGTGATTTACTCGCACGATTCCACAGAAAATACAAGCGTTGAAATGTTGCTTAGCAACCGGATAATGCCTTAATATTCACGTTAACTGTAACAATACAAATCAGCCATATTAGAACATACAAAATATAGTATATTCATTAGTTTACTGTAATCATTTATATTTTCCAACCTTAGATTCAATTGACAATTAATGTATTTCTTATAAACAACAATATATATTTGAACGTTACACAATAAATATAACGCAGCTATGATATGAAAATAAATTAAAGGGCTTAATATTTGAGCAGTTGGCCTGCTAGCCCAACCATTTGTACTTAGCATTACTGTAAATGAGCAGTATACAGTATCGTTACATTATTAGCCACTTAACAAAAAATCATTAAGATAACAAAAACACAGATATAAATCATACACAAATAAACCACGTAAAACATAAATCAAATACAGTTTCACCTGCTGTAAACAGTAGCTATCTTGCTAACAAGCGAATAGGGTCAGATCGCAGTGAGCCTCGGTGCGCTGCACGTTTAATGAACTTAATCTACAGACACGCCAGCATTTAATAATTATACAGTAAATCAACACTAACGCGAGATTCAGAGAAATGACGGACACACACTCAACACACACACACACACACACAGTAGAATAAGAACTGTTCAGTAAGAGTCACAGCGTCAACTATCGGAGCGGAGAGCGATCATGAATTTAAACCAAATGTGCAATTTGATTTAAATTTGAGACTATTACAGCGTTTAAAACAACTAAACCTGAAGGAAAACATACACACTCATTGGTCTCATCCTGTGGAAAAAAATATTTATCATTTTTATACTCGTAGTTCTAAAAGAATAGCATTTATTTGTTTAATTAACTGGTGGGATGATGAGTGGGGATAAGTTTTTACCATCATTGTTAAGATCTGGACTAAATATTGAGTTTTTTTAGTGAAAGAATTGCCAGTGAAGGAATAGATAAAGACCTGGACTCCACATCATAAAAGGTCAGACCATCCTCATAATCCACAAACACACCCACCTTCTGTGGCTACAGAGAGAGAACCACTAATTAGTCATCAAACAGTAACAAGATACACTCGTCCCCCTTATTTATAGGACAAACAGTTCAGTATCCCCTCTGAGGTGATAGCTGGATATCACCCGACTTTCTGTGGACCGATTCTCTGGCCACTCCTAAAACCCATCCAGTCTTTCCCTTCACCTGGACCTTAAAATAAAACCCCTGAGGAAATCCCTCCTTTCCCAGGACAGAGGGATGTGTATCAAATCTTAACAAGGTTTTTGGGCACTTATGCTTGATGTCTCCATGGCTCACTTGTCCCCATGCTCCTGACATGAGGTCTGGATGAGCTGTATCAGGATCTAGTCACATCCACAGTACAGATGTACTGACGCACATGTACAGGTCAGAGAATATGAATCACATCTTCAGAATATAAAGATTTTGATGTTCAGTAACGTTTTGGAGCTGAGGTTATTCACCATATAGTGCACTTTAGATTTCTTTCTCCTTAAAAAGTTTAAAACCTAAAGAAACAGACAAATATTTGATTGATGTACACTAACATGTCTTGTGTACAGATATATTTGGAAAAGGTATTAAAATTTTTAAATCTTAAAATGCTTTTAAAATCTTTATTTTATATCACTCTGAAATGGGATCAAATAGCCTCCATCTAGCTTAATCCCAACTAAACATGACTCTAGTTACAAATTCACAAAGTACATCACAATGTAAGAAGTGCATTTTAACTGCCATCATCATAGAGAGAGCTGGAAAACCAGCAAGATTCTAAAGTACCATTCACATCTTCTGACATACAACAACAGCAAGTCGAACAGTCACTCTGAACAGATTATTCTGGCAGTGAGATAAACAGTCTATGAAGCTCATCAGAATGGAAGATTTAGCCTTCAGCTCCCAACTTCTCCCCTGTAAGAGCATTTACTGTTAATATCACCCAGCTAGCAAACCTGCTGTGACTATCAGAACATTTACAAGCTTTAAAAAAATGCAGCTCTCCAAAGCAAACTGCACGTTTCTGCAGCGTTACTGACAGTTCTGCTAATTTTAGAGTTAGATATCGCAAATACAGTACAGTTGTACATCAGTGCAAACAAATCATCAGGTTTTAAAGGTCAATTTAAGACATCTACATAAAGAAAACCATCACAGCTGAAAGCACTTGATCAAGGTCACAAATGAAGATAAACGCCTGCATGTGCCGCCAACTTCAGCATTAACTAACAGGTTTAGTGCCTGCAGTCCACATGATCCTCCTGCTGTACGTGCAGTTTGAAGCTCTGAAGAGATCCAGTTGATACCGAGATATGTGACGCTGGGCAGAGGGAGTGTGTGTGTGGCTGAGCATCCAGCCTGCACTATCAGCGAGCTGTTTTCACCACAGACCTTCATTGTTCCACAGTCCACAATTCCACTGAGCAGAGAAACAGCTCCCGGGACCTGCAGGGGACAAAATGACATTTTCGTGTATGGATGTTGTATGACACTGTATCCAAACCAGATGTGATGTGAAGAGCAGCAGATCTAAATCATGGCCATAAAGACTCACAGTTTTCATGTCTCAGTTCATTTGTGGAGTTTTCCCTCCAAAAATCTGATGATTTGAATATGGGAGCCATACAAGATGTGTAGTGCTGTGAGTCTCCAGAACCAGGACTGAGTGTGCCATAAAGACTGCGTTACTTCAACATCTTCTGTGTTTTACTAACATTTAAGACATTGACAATAATTTAAAATGTTCTTTTGTCATTTTGACAGATTTAAACAAACAAGGTCTATAATTTGGTCTGTTAGAAACACTTCAGAAACACAACAGCCCAGATAAAGAGATTGATCAAACTTATGAGGTTAACTGCACACAGGTGTCCATTTGGCTTGATGTTTTGTTATCTGGTGAAATTATATTTCATACATTTTATACTTCATATCCAGATTTACAGCCTTGCTAAGCACCTGTCATGCTTAACTATAACTATACTGCTGTGACATCAACGCTGATGTCTGACAACACGTTTGATACTTACGTTTGTCTCCTGGCAGCGGCACTACAGTGAGGGAACGTTCAGCTTGTTCACTTGATTCATCTTCAGGTGGTTATCCAAGATCTGGAAAAGCTCTTTAATGTTGGGCACATATCCTGACTGCAACTTGGACCAAATGGGTACATCTAAAGTACAGTAAATGATTTTCCGGTGAAATACATGTAGAATTCATCTTCCAATATGCTCATTCAAATCACATTACCATTCAGTAAGACTTCGAAAGCTCCAGTAGAGAGGAAGTGAGTCTCCAACATTTTACTGAGGAAGAAGAGCATAAGACAGGAGAATATCTGGAATACAGACCAAACAACAGTGAGACACATGTTGAAATCATTTCCTGTAAATATGCAGACAAACTTGCATGTGAATATGATAAGATTGTAAAAAACAAATATTACTCTTTGAAATTATTTTCTCCTGATTTCATCAGCAAAGTCATTTAAAGGCAACATTCACCCAATACTGTATGCAAACCTGTATGCAGTACTTTATTCTGTGTAAGCAGTAGCTAATGTGACTTGTAACACATGTATGAATACAAGGTAACGAAATACAGTTTAGAATCTAATCAGAAGTGCAAATAGCAGCAAGTGCAATATACAGAGTGTGCAATGTTATGAAATATGTACAATAAATTAAGTAAGGGCAGTTATATAGATGTTCTGTGAGGATAAATATACAGGTGTAAATAAATATAGATGTTACAATATACAGATGTGGCAGATGTGAATAAATATACAGATGAAGTAAATATACAGATGTATGTATATAAATGTATATACGGATGTAAGGATGTGTAGCGAAGCATGTGCTTGTATGGTGAATGTTATTGGTAGAGATGAAGGGGAGATGAAGGGGAGGAGGAGACATCTTTATATCTCCAGTTCGTCCCATAGATGAATAATGTGTTTGTAATATCGTGAGGGAAAGAATTATTTGATCCCCTGCTGATTTTGTATGTTTGCCCACTGACAAAGACGTGATCAGTCTATAATTTGAATGGTAACTTTGGTTTTAGCAGCTGTTTATCTTGACTGGAAGAGCACAAACGTTACCTTATTTATCGTTACCTTATATCCCAAACATTTGGAAAGGATTTTGTCCTGTCACAATCAAGGCGATGGCAAGCAGTTTGAAGTAGGAGATGACATTTGCAATGTATCTAGAGGAGAAAGAGTCAGAATTACAGACAGAGGTAACTCCCTGACCTTGGTGTGTGTTATGTATGTTACATTTGGGAAACAGACTCACTTATTGAAAGGTTTGGGAGGGTAATTCCCTCCCTCGATTCTGATGTCCGGGTACAACTGGTTGACGGACCGGGAGTACTCCTGGAACACCGTACTGTACCCTCAGGATATACTGACAACAAACATTACAATACACTTAACTGATTTTAATACTCATTTCACTCAAAGACAGATCCAGTAGAAAAGGGGCACTCTCCCAATCAATCACAAAAACTGTTAACCCTATGCCTTAATATCTAATGATGAGTGTTTAGAAAAGAGACAGACGAGGTTCGTCTGAAGGTTTAATTCTAGTTCATCTGTAAGATGTAGAGCGTCCGTCAGCAGTAAACAGCACGTAATGAAATATACACAACTGCAACTATCATATTTACTACCTTTATGCTACATTACAATATAGATTTATTTACTAATATTTACTACTTAATATAAATTGCTATATAATATAAACATGCTAGGATACCATATTATATTATTAACTATAAAAATGGCTGAAATGATTCAGTCTGATTGAGTCTTTATCTCACCAGAACTGGAACTTGAGAACCGGACCAGTGTAGAACTTGGGTTTGTTCTGTCTCTGGGTGTGTAGGTCCGGCTCCACAGAGCTGTCGGGCCCGCTGCTGTCATGTTGAGTCATGCTGTTCCAACCCAAATAAATATCCCTGAGTGTCACCACAGTGAACAGCAGCAGGGCTGTAAATATACCCGTCTGACTGTACTCGGCCATCTCTGCCCTCCAGAACCGAACACACGGTCCCGCTCCTGCCGCCCACCTACTACAGTTCCTCCACGAGACTCAACCACGACACAGTGACTGTAGCGCAGAACCACATTTCAAAATAAGAGTCACGGATTAAGATATAAGATCACCGTTTAAAACAGGAAAGCGCGCCATCTGCTGATTGTAATAATGTCAGCCAATGTGTTCATTGAAAAATACTATCTTAGAATGCAGAATCTTAAAATGCATTGGTGGAAAACACAAAAATTGAGATTGAACATTGAGCATTTTATTTCCGCAGTTAACCGTGTAAACCAGGGAGGCAAAAAGGTGAAACTCATTTGGTTACATAAATCATAAACCCCATCAAGACCTTATTCATTGTTTCTAAAGCTCCTAAATGTTGATGTAATATACTTGTCACATTTGAAGAAGGGTGTCCTGTTGCCCAGTGGCCTTGTGGGACCATGACCCAGCCCTGGTTATGCTAGCACTTATAACATTATTTCATAAATAAATGAAACATTAAACTAATCTCAGATACGTTTGTGATTCACTATTACGTGAATATATTTTGAAGTCAAAAAGAATGACTCATCTGGCATGACATCAAACCTTTACATCTCTTCATCTTGATTACAGATGCCCTTATCTCAGTTATCTTGCTGTAAATGTCCTACACAGTTTAAAAAAACTGTCAATTTTTACCTAATTAAAACATTCAGCCTTTAGGTTATGTGCTTTTTAATTTGGTGCTCAAAATCAAGCACAGTATGCCAGACAGCCCACAATAGCACAAAACATGACAAACTGAAAGGGATAAGGCTTCAATCTCTTCAGCAGATATAAAGCTAACACTGTTAAAACCAGAAAACTCTTATGAGAAACCACAAAAGACTGCATAGAACAGACAGATCATTTAGCAGTGGATAGAGGTAATATTATAAAAAACAAGTCACACTGTTTTCAGTTTACAGTCTCCTATTCCACAGTCAACATTTTCATCACTCATCAACCCTTACCTGAAAACACTGAGCAGATCTACAAACACTGCCTTTCTTTAATCATGTTTTTCTGCTTCTTCTGAATACATGGAACAATCTGAAGCCTGTCTGAAGTTTGCTTTCATACATGCTTAAGTGTTTTTGTATTTGGAAGAAGCACTTTAAGCTGGTGAAATATTAATGTGATGTTAAGTAGTGTTTAGTTGTTACACAAAAACTTTCTGATACTCGCTTGGAAACAAGTTCATTCTCGCTTGCAAGGACCAGCATGTGGGGAATTAGTTGTTATCTGGTCACATTTAAACATTTCTGCTGGATTTCTAACCATTTCATGCTAAAATGCATCAAAATGAAATACGTTCTTATGGTTTCATAATTCTCAAATGTCAAACAGCCATGCAGTTTGTACAGGGTCATGTGTTTTTCTGTTTCAGAAACACTTTGAAATCACTAGCAAAAGTGGCAAATTAATAGAAGACTTGTGTTTCAAGGCAAAGAACCATTTGAATATTCATTACAGAACTTGATGTGAAACTAATTTCAGTGTTTCTGAATCGTTGCACAGTTCCTGACTGCTACAGTAGTACAACAGACTGACACTCCTGAGGAAGTCTTATTGCACTTAATGACCTCTTGAGCTGATTGTATGCTGATGGGTGAATCCAAATAAATGTGACAGAACCAAATCAATGGAAATCTGCCGAATATTATGTTTTTCAAAAAGCCTTACATTAGTTAACTTGTATTGCAGACAGACTGTTTCCTGAATTAAGAATGAGAACTTCAACACCATCCTTTAACACATGGGCAAATTTCATCAAAACATGAGATTGAAAACTTATTGATATAACTGATATTTTGCACATTATTTTCATGGCAAATGAGCAGATTTACAGCTCCAGTTCTCTTGACAACACTCTGTCCTGGGGTCCTGCTTTTGAGTTTTTGATTTACATTAGACTGTCATTACTGTAAGATGGTTAAAGAAGTACAATAATAATGTTTTTACTCAGCATAAAGGCAGTACAACAGACAGTTCATTTGAATTGTTTTAACATTACAATGAGAACGGGTGCTTAATTGTCATGAGAACAATGTCTTCCTGCAGAACACCTTAAAGTCCCAAAGCCAAATATGTTTGATTTCTGCCTGTTGATTTCTGGGAAGAAACATGATTTGCTCCCGACAGGTTTCATGAGATGTAACCCACACAGAGCTGTTTCCAACTGTTGGTGTAACAGGGTGAAAGTGAAACACACACAAAGAAACACACAGAAGTCATGAAGCTGCTGTCACAAATGAAAAGCGTCAGTAATTGCAGGCACATTTTTAACAGTAAACGATCGAGGTTAATAATGTCACAGTTTGAGGTCTTCAGCAGAGGCAGCTGCTCTTACGGTCGGGCTGATGGCTCAGCTTCACTCTACCATCTTCTCTCTCCACGTCTCTGTGGATCAACGACCTCTGTGCTTTCAGACGACACGCTAGGCACATGAATATTGAGTCCACGTTCTGACTCTCTTTGGGATCTTTGGCTGATGTTTCAAACAGCAGCATGTTGTGGGCATCTGCAAACTTCAGCGCAGTGTTGGAGGGAACCTGGATCTGCTCCACTAGATCACATTTATTGCCCACCAGGACGCGCGGTATGGAGGCCGAGACCCCGTGCCCGTTACACTCCTGGATCCAGGTCTTTAGGTTCTGAAAGGAGGCCATTTTCGTGACATCATACACAAATACGACAGCGTGCACGTTGCGATAGTAGTGCTCCACCATGCTCTTGCGGAAGCGCTCCTGCCCTGCTGTGTCCCACACTTGCACCTGTTAGAGAAGAAATGCATCATAAACAAACTGCAAGGTTGTACAGAGACTACATGTAAACACTAGCACAACAATTAACAAATCTATTTAGACCTTTATGCATGACAGTCGCTTGCCTCTTACACCCATAATTCTTTATTATTATAACTGTCCTCCTGGTATGTCATTGTGTTTTTTATTTATAGCAACATAAATTCAAAATGGCTGACCAAATGCCTCTGGAATATTTACTACCATCTTCTACTACAAAGGACAGACATGTAATTTTTTTTGGAAAAAACTTTGTCTGCCAAGTCCTTAAAACTTTTCAAGCACGTGTGGGTTTAACTTTCAACACAACAATGCATATCAGTGATTCTCACTATTGTAAAATCACAACTTATACGAGATATAATTGAATAAAGAAGTTTTCACAATCTTCTGTCATTCTGGCTAATGCCTTTTCTAAAGCAAACCGTATCTGTAGTAATCCAGACAAATGTATGTAGAAATGTACCGGTTATATGCATCATAAACCACCCTGTGTGTCATACAAAAGTTCTTAGTAATGGTCTGTTGTTTTGTATTGTATTTTACTGTAATACTAACATAATGTAATATGTTGTATGTAATATATAAGGGTGTGCTAAATGACACCAGGAACAATAGCGTTATCGCAGGTTGTTATTAAAATACAATGCATTAGAAACTAATACTAACGTATTTCTTCAACAGTAAACTTAGCATGAACGTTGAGCAGTCCAGTAATAAAACAGAGTTTGTATGCAATGACACGAGTGTGATATCAGAATGTCAACACTGATGCTGGTGTCAGGCATCTGTCTCCGGAACAATCACTCAAACACACAATACCAGCGTGTTACAACGAGACACCGGCCTTCCACACGACAACAATCCCACCTTTATGTTTTCGCCCTCGATCTCCACGGCTTTCTCTCTGAAGTCCACGCCGATGGTGGCTTCAGTCTTACAGGGGAAGGATCCGCCAGTGAAGCGGAAGGTTAAACAGGTCTTGCCCACATTTGAGTCTCCGATGACAATGATCTTAAAAATCCGCGTCTGTACGCTGTGATCCAGAGACGTGCTGAAATCAAGAGACGACGTGAGGGTCGCATGGCGTGAGCTGACACTTTCTTCTCTGTTTTCTGTGAATTCATTTGCCATAACGGTGATATGATGCACCGAGTCTTGCGTTCACTGGTCGGGCAGTGATGGTGTGGTGATGCTGGGGGAGGGATGACAGATCCACTCCCATTGCAGATGCAGGCAGTTTACACAGACGGACAAGAGCATGACAACTCAAGCGGGTTCATTTAATCCCTCTGTTTATTTATTTAATACAAAAAAATTAAGAGTCGACTCAGAATAACAAATTGTGACAACATGAGGTCACATCGGTACCAAACCAGAGGAAATATGTATTACTCAGACTTGACGTTAATCTCAGCCTCAGACGTTTCTTCTAAATTTCTTGAAAATGTACGCACATGAAGAACTATATATTGCGTCATAGGGTTCCCAAACCTTTTCCTTCCAGCCCCCACCTGACAGACAGCTCAAACTATATTATTATTATACATTTACTGGTGCAAATCACGACAAGGCAAGAAGACAGTTTTGAAAATTTACATTTGATGTATTTGCTTAACTACATACTTTGTGGAACTATTTTTTGATTCCTGTCTAAGATGTGTTACATTTAAACAGTAGTTCAAAGCACACTTCAATTTACTTGGTCATGTTGTGCAGTTGTAGCATTTTAAAAACTGTATATATTAATGACTTAGAACAACTGTTGTTAATTATTTTTCCCAGTGTGGCAGTTAGTAGCTTACATAATTGGCTTCTTGTCTAATTGTTTGTAAGGCTACTTCATCAATGGCAACACTTGTACCAGACAAGGCCTTGTTCTCCTCTGACAGTGAAAGGCTGTTTTATTCTGATGGACTGGAAAATGCATGAAATCTGACAGAACATATCAGACAAACATGTAGACTTCAGTGAGTTTATAAGATTTTACACCACTCTGGAATGTTTTTCTGTACAATTTATATAAAAACAAAATGTAAAATGACTCTTTTAATCTGTGTAATATATAAATATGTACAAACCAATATTTTATAAATTAAATACAGATGACCAAAGAGATCTTAGCCTTGCATGGATGGCACAATCCTTGCTGTAGAGAAAAGAAAATCTTCTAATGCCCTTTAACAACATTGCTTGATTATTTTAAAAGATTTAAAAATTCTTTGTCCATTTGCTGTTTTACTGCAACGCTTAATGATTGTATAACCTAATGGATTACTGTGTCTCCTTCAGATCACTTGAAGGTATGTTGCTTTGAAGTCTGTTCCCAAGGCATTTCTGGCATTACATTTATAAATCCCTGAGTTCATGAGGCCAGGGTCCTGTATGACCAAATTACCCTCCTCTGTCATGTGAATTCCACTCTGCCCCATGAAGCGATTGTTGGGTACAAGTGTAGTGCGTCCAGGAAGAGTCCAAGAAATGTCTGGTTTGGGTATGCCAGCAGCTACACAGTTTAGAATCACAGGAGACCCCTTTCTAACTCTGGTTACTGAAGGAGGCGCATGAGTGATTTGAGGTGGAAACACCATAATACTTACTGGATATGATAATGTTGATGAACCAAATGGGTTTGTGGCTTTGCAGGTATATGTTCCTTTATCAAATTTGGAGGTTTCTTTGACCTGAAGTGTACCGTTAGATAAATATGTCACTCTTCCTATAACCTGGGGCTTGTCCAAGACCAAACCATTTGGAAGAGTCCAAGTAATTGTTGCCTGAGGCCACCCATCCACAGTGCATGGCATATTTAATGTCTGTCCAAATGAAATCTTCATAGCAGCAGCTGTACTTCTGATTTGAGGCTTTTGTCCAGGTTCTAAAGCATAACGCTTTTCTGCTTGTCCAGCTACATTTTTGGCCAGGCAACGATACACGCCTTTGTCGATGACAACTGGCTGCATGATGTGTAAAGTCCCATTTCCCAGGTAGTGAGTAAACCTTTGAAGTTTCGTGCCTTGATTCAGTGCTGTTCCATTGGGAAGAATCCAGACAAACTCTGGCTTTGGTTTTCCAGTTGCTCGACACTCCAAAGTGATGTCATCACCATCTGCTTGGAGAGGAAGAACCTCAATGTTTGGCACTGGAAAGCTTGGCTTCTCAGCAAAGGATGCAACCTCAAGGTCAATTGCTAGACTTGCTTCCCCCAAGTAATTTTTGGCTAGGCACAGAAAACGACCTTCATCTGTTTTTCGGATGCCCCTCAGCTCAAGACTGCCATTCCTGTGGACTTGAAACCTTCCTCCCAAATATGGTGTGGGCAGAGACATACCATAGGGTGTAGTCCAGGTCGTATGTGGATCAGGCATACCCTCTGCTTTACAGTCCAGCAGCAGGGTCTGGTAATACACAGCTAAAATCTTGTTCTGTGTTCGTCCACTTTTCCCATTGATTTTTGGCTCTTTAACCTCAACTAGAAGCTTTACATTCTTAATGTGGTCTCCAGCTGGGTTTCGTGCAACACAGGCATATTTTCCCTGGTCAGCTAAAGTCAATTTTTTAATGATTAGAGTCCCGTCATTCAGTATTTGATATTTGACTGAAGATGAGGTTATCATCTCATTCCTTGGTGAGATCCAGATGATTGTAGGGAGTGGCACACCTGTAGCATCACACTTTATCTCGACTGATTGACCAAAAGTTCCCCAAATGTACTCCTGGTCTTTAAGAGCTATTTGGTGTGAGTTTTGCATCACTTGTACACTTACTTTCATTGCATCCTCTCCCAGTGTGTTCTTGGCATAACATGTATAATTGCCCTCATCATTCTTTCCCATTTGTTGCAACAAAAGTGTTCCATTCCCAAAGATGATATAGCGGTGATTACGGATTCCGCTGTCATCCGACTGGAGAGCATTGTTGATCATGGTGCCATCTGGGAGGCTCCATGATACCTCAGGGTTTGGAAGGCCAGAAGCTACACAGTCCACTAGGAAGTTTTCTCCATTAGCAACTCTCTTATGCTGTACCCCTGTGTTCTCTATCTTTGGTGGCCTCATGAAAACCTCCACTTGGAACAGCTCCATGTCCTCTCCGTTTGGTCTTTGATACATGCACAGATAGTTGCCTCCATCTTTCTCAGTCAGTCTCAGAATTCTCAAAGTGCCGTTGGCGAAAGCAGTGATGTGTCTTTGTGGACTGGAAACAGATAGAAAAAAATTGTTTACAGCTTTATATGACAGCTGAACAGTAATTAACTACTAAAGAATGAAAGTGTTAATGGTACTCTTTGTAGGTAGAGTAATTTTAATCATAGCCATAATAAAGACTCAGTAAACACTTTAACACTTTTTAAAGCACTTTTTAAAGCACTAAATTGATTTAAGTATTCTGTGTGTTGAACAGATGGACTGAGTGTTTGAAGTAGACAAATTGTCCTTGTGTTCTGTTCAGTTACTGTATTGTCTAGATCTGCAGGGGTTGTTTGGGCTGTAGTCTGAAACCGACTGCTTGTTTGATTTAGCTCAGACATTGTTTGAATTACACAAGTGATGAAGTTAGCCTGCTGTGAATTTGAGAGGGTCATTCATGCCACACAGTGGTAACAGTAAGAACCAATAATTGCTCAGTTGAGAAAAGTAAAACAACAGAAATAAAGAAACGGCATGTCAGACTTTTGGGCTGTTTTTGATAAAGAAATAAGTGCCCATATCACCAAATAGATCGTTTTCAGTTGTTCTGCTTTATTGTAGATAAGTTGGAAGAATCTGGTGTTAGCAGTGCCAAATGTCATGGGTGTGATTCAGGGAATGCACATACTCATAAATCGTGTTGCATTAAATGCATTATAAAGTGCTTTTGATAACAGTGGCTGCCAAAATCATAAATTCAAATTGATTATTATTTTAAATCTAATTTAGTTTAATATAATTCACAAAAAATTTATGTTAACCATACCTAGTTTTATTTAAGTAGGAGTTTACATTTATGCAGTTGACAGATGCGTTTATCTAAAGTGACTTACAGTGCATTCAAGCTATACAATTTATAAGAAGTGTGTGTTTTTTCTGGAAATCAAACCCACAATCTTTGCGCTGCTAATGCAATGCTCTACCTATTGAGCCACAGGACCTCACTCCACAGATAAATGTCCATTGTACAAACATATTCAGATGCAATATTACACTTTTAATCACATATAAATACCTGTAGTGATGCTCCAGCAGGATTTTAGACGGCAGTCTCCAGACCGTGCCTCTGTGGGAGCCTGTGGACTCTGGACAGTGCAGAAACACTGTGGATCCGTATGTAGCCGTGACACTGTGTTGTTGGGATAAACCTTTCCAGGGACCTGGAACCTCCTGCCTGATGTCAATCTGCACGGTTCTTTTAGCAAATCCCCTTGGGTTCGAAGCGGAGCACTCATACATTCCTGAATCGATGGGACTGACATTGTTTATATAAAGTGTTCCATTTGGGAAGATAAATAACCGCCTTCCAATGAACTGTGTGGGCTTCATTTGTGATCCATCAGGGAGAACCCACTTAATAAGAGGGGATGGCTCCCCTTTAGCTGTGCAATGCACATATATGCTTCTGCCAGCGTTCATAAATATACTCTCAGATGCAACCTCAGCAATTGTGGGTGGTAGAGCTGCAACATGAATGTGGTACGTTAGTGTATCAGCCCCTGCTGCATTGCTGGCAATGCACTTGTAATCACCATTATTGGAATAATTTGCTAAGTAAACACTCAGTGTTCCATTTGGATAAAGGGACACTCTGCCATCATGGGTACCAACTTCTCGCACAAATGTCTTGTCTGGAAGTATCCATGAGATCTGAGCTTCAGGTTTACCAACAGCAATGCAGTCCAAGCTAACTGTTTTCCCCAGGTATACAGAGACATCTCTGGCCTTTGAACTCATAATTTTTGGAGGTTGAGTCTGTACAACAAGTGTAACTACCATGCGGTCTGAGCCAAATTTGTTTTGCGCTGTGCAAAGGTACTGGCCTCTGTCTTGCAACTGGATGTTCTTTATCACAAAAGTTCCATTTGACAGAACCTCAAATCTTTGTCCATGTTTTGTGTTCGCCTGAATTGTTGCACCTGTAGAGGAGATACAGCAGTAAACAAATCAGCAAAATAAGGCATTATTTAAAAATTACACGGGCTGTTTCTCTTTTCATAAAATGCCATGGGGAAATGAGCCTACAATATGCTATTTGTTTAGTGTTTTAATCAAAATAATCAAAAGATTAATGTAATCTTTTAATTAAATTTAATACATACGTGCATGACATGGTTTACTTGATGTGAATGTGGTTTTTTTTCCACAAGTATACAGTAACTAATATATTTTCAAGCAAAAAAACATGAAATTGCTATCATGCTTCACATAGCTGCACCTCCTTTAATGAGCTGTCACTTAACTTGATTTCATTTTTCTATATATTTACTAAATAATTGACAATTGCAAACATGTAACTGCCTTATCCACCCTACCAATGTTTTTAAATATGTGTATGAATACTTTCTAATAAACCATTTTACATTCCTGTTGTGCATAGGTTGCATAATAGATGTGATTATCACTTTGCCTGTTACTGTGTTCATGTCAGAGAGGTAATTTATGATTGAAAACAGGGAACAAACAGTCTGAATCAGTCCTTCTCCTGCATTCAAGTGCATTTCAGCAACAGAGACGTTTTGAAAAGGAGAATCTGCTAACCTGTGGAAACTTTGGTCCATGAAACATCAGGTTTTGGGTCTCCAGATGCTTTACAGGACAGAAGGACATCTGCTTCTGCTAGAGCTGATACAGTAACTGAGTCAGTTGTTGTGATCCTGGGTTTGATGCCACTTCCCATCAAGTTTGGAAAGGGAATAGCAGTGCTCAGTTTTTTTGCTCCAGAATGACTATAGTGCCATTGACTACCGTATGGCACATTAGCTGTGGCAGGTGGTTTGTTGGTAAATGCCAAGACAGGTGCAGGAGTCACAGGCTTGTAAAAACTTAGGAAATCAGGTATATGGTGAGTCTGAGGGGTGGGCTGGGTCTTTGGTTTAGAAGTAGCAATCTTAGCCAGCTGGGACAGTCTATATGCATCAAGCTGTGATTGTCTGTATCTGTTTCTGAGCCTGTTGAAGAGCAAGTGGTCACGTACGCGAGCCAGAGAGCTGATATGTGGAGCTATGGTCCCTGAAAAGGAAGCTACCACAAGCGTTGTGGGCTTTGGTGTCAAAGCAGTGATTTGAGGTTGATTGGTGACCCCTGTACCTCCAATTTGCAGGAAATACCAAGGTCTGTCTTGCGAGGGATGGTGTTTTGAAGTATGAACCGTGGGCCAAGCTGGAATGCCATGGCGATTGGCCCAGAAACTTGGTGGAGTGTAAGGACGAGGTGTAACTGAGATTTGTTTTTTTGGTGTATTCTTTTGAATTAGCCAGGGATGGAGAGGCACATCCTGACTCTCAGGTTTTATTCCCCAGCTGTAAACTCTCGGTCTTTCTGTATTAGATAAGATTGTTTTCTCGGTCACATGTTTCACTGGAGGATTTATGTTGCTGCTTTGAACTTTTGGAATTGTTGTTGTTATTTGCCTTGTCCTATCTTTATTTGTATGGCTGTTTGTTTTTAAAAAGATTTCTTTGTTGTCATTTTCATACCTGTTGATTAGTCTGGAGGCATGTGTAGTAGAAACTTCTTCAGTTTCTTGCAGAGCTTTTGGAATTATTTGTTGATCTAATGTTTTGTATTTTGTTTGACCTTCAAATTCTATAAGCTTGTCTTCTTTTCTGAATGTTGTTTTTGGTACTTTAGGAGGATCCTCTGTGACTGGCAAAGCTAAGCTTTCAGTCACTGGATTATGTGCAACAGAAAATTCTAAAGTACTTGAAGCTGTGGCTTTGTTTTGGTCTGAGGAGTCAGTGCTCATCACTGGGATATTCTTAGGCATCAATATCTTGACTGGAGACTGAGTCAATGGGACTGCTGTAGTGGGATCTGGGGTGAAATTTGGTCTCTTTGGACGTAACCTACGTGATGGAGGCCTTCGATGTCTATATGGGAATCTTCGTCTTTGGTTCCAAATGGGATTATTGTTAGCTCTAATTTTTTCTTCTATTGCGTGTCTGTCTACCTGTTTTGCCGTCTGAGTTGGCAAAGGTTCTGTTGTGGAGTCTATGTGTGCTAAATCGGAACTGTTAGAATCACTTGACTTTTGTTTGGATTGCTTTTCCGGTGCAGTGTCTTGCTTTATTTGCACACTGTGGGGTGGCAGTTCCAGCTGTGTCCCAGTGAAATTTTGTATACTTGAACTTGTGCTGGCACTGCTAGCCGTAGCATCTGTTTTAGTTTTGTCAATTACATCCATTGACAAAGGGGTGGTGGTTATTATCCTTGTAATCTCTGTCACTGTTGTTGAACTGGTTGTCATTTCTGCATGTGTTGTGTCTGGTGTTGGTGGCATGGTTGAGACTTTAGCAATAGCTTTAGCAAGAATCTGTTCCCAATGCCTTGGGTTAAGCTCTTTGATAGAGGTATTAGGTTTCCTCCAAACCTCTTTGATTTTCTTTCCTTTTGCCTTTTGATGGACACCTCTGAGTTTTTTGTCCTCCCTTTGAGGCTTGAGTTTAACATATGGTTGTTTGATTTCTTCAAATCCTGACCCCTCGCTGTCCTCAGTCTCAAAGAGAGGTGATTCACCCTCAGACACCGTAACAACTCTTTGCACTTCCTCCTTTTCACCGGTTACAACAACTAGATGAGACAACATGTCTGCCCCATAAGAGTTAGCTGCTAAACAGCTGTACTCGCCTGCATCCTCATAAGTCACTTTCTTGATGATCAGTGTGTTGTTCTGTGACACATAAACCCTTCCTTTCATACCTGATGCTGTGAGAATCTGATGGCTTGGCAGGAACCATTTGGTCTCCACTGGTTTTGTAGAAGTTACTAAACAGGGAAGACTCAGAGAGTCCCCATTCTCTACAGACATCTTCTTTCCATTTAAATCACTAGGACTTAAGAGGCGCATCCTGACTGTGAGTCTATAGGAGACAATGTCCACATTGGTGTCTGTTTTCACAAAGCAATGATAAAGCCCTGAGTCTGCTACACTTGTGTTTTTTATAACTAACCTATTATTTTCTGCCTTTAGTCTTTGGGAGTCCGTTTGATCTAAAGTTGTTAAGTCTGGAAGCATCCACTCCACCGGCTGATGCCCCGAGCTGAGCACGCTACAGTCCAGACTGACCTCAGAGTGCTCTAGTACTGATTGAATTCTCCCTGGGGCTCCCCTTTGGATCATTGCCCAGGAGGAGACCTTATCGTCCTCATTCCCTCTTCCAATAATGTGCTTTGATACAAAGGTGGAAAAGTTCATCACCAGTTTTTTTGTTGTGGTTTTGCGTCGGTTAAGCTGAAGGGTGACCTCTGGTTGTAAAAGCCAGTCTGGTTCAGCCGTTAAGTGTCCTTTGAGCTCTGTAAAATATGGCGATTCCTCATTTGTAGCCTGCGAGTACTGAAAAGTGACCTTTGAAGAATTTCCAAGTCTGGTTCCTCGCTCCAAAATAGCAGGGCTCTCATAGTAGTAGGCAACCAACCTCCACAGGTTCTGAAGAGACTCCCTGTCAATCTCACACTCCAGCAGAGTCCGCAGAGTCACATTAACAGCAATGTCATCTGATCTCCTGACCTGCTCCCACATCATAGTGGTGCCTTCAACAGGCTGTGTTACATCACAAGCCACATGGGCTTGATTTCCATGGCTGTCTGATAGAATGAAGGTCAGGTGGCCTAGAGGACGTTCCAGGTCTTTAATATACGGGACATCTGGCTCCTGGTCTTCCCAGATGCTGCTTTCTCCAGTTTTCAGTGGGGACTGCAGGGAGGGCCGGTCACAGGTGAGCTGGCTGGCTGAAAGCTGGAGGATCTGGCTGTTGTTTAGGGATTGCGGTGAGGCACATACAGCACAGTTGCCACTATCTGCAGGTTCTCTGTCTTTTTTGCACTTAATAACTCCTAGAAAGAGAGAAACCAGTTTCAGAAACCAGTGAGACTTGTTCGCCTTGCAGTTCTTTGCAGAATTGTACTAATTTAACAGGAAATGTAATGTCACAATACAATGCATCAGACACAGATGGCAAATGTAGCAATTCTAAATAAATGGTGCCTGAACACACTATCTGGGAAGTTTGAAGTATTTATGTGCAATGGCATTTTTTGTTGCCATTACCTCTGGTTTTAAATGAGTGATGGGAAAGGTTTTCAAAGGTTTGAAAATATAATCAAAGAAGTTTCACCCTCATGGTTTTTGTCCCACTCCAAGAGCCAATGTAAGTGGCAGTCACAGGTCCATGGATTTCCCTGCAGCGAGAGAACTTCCAGCTTGCTGAAGTGCTGCAGAGTGCCAGGCAGCAGGTATTCCAGCTGGTTGTCTGCCAGATGCAGGTGCCGCAGGCCTGAGCTCCAAAATGTGCCCAGTACTGACACCGTAATGAATGTGTAGGGGTGGAGGTCTTGTAATCGGTTCGCCTCTAGTTGCAGTAGCTTTAATGATGTGAGTCCATTAAAGGAAAAGGGCTCAATAAAGTCAATAAGGTTGTGGTCCAGATGTAGCCGTACCAGACTTGTCAAGCCCTCAAACAAGCTGAGGTCAACTCTTTTAAGTTTGTTGTAGCTCAGCTTAAGTATCTGTGGCAAAAAAACAACAACAAACTATTACCCCAAAGTCATGTCTCAGAATCATTTATATAGCCTGAGCCCTAGGACAATACAGTAGTAAAGTAAAAATACTTTGCTTAATAAACTCATTAATATACGTTTTTATGATTTTATACCTGAAGGGAACGGAGATGGTAAAAGGATCCTGAAGAAACGGTGTCAATATCATTTCCATGGAGCATGAGCATTTCCATTCGGCCCAGATGTGTAAAATCTGAAGACCCAACACTCCCAATGCTGTTATACCTTTACAGTAGACAGAGTCATTTTGTGAGTTACAGGGTAATCAGCACAATTTCAAAAATCATGAATACAATACTGATGAGTACTGTCGTTCATATGTAAACAGAGGCCCCCAAAATATTTGAACACTCAAGCCATACTTTAAAATGTATACATTACGTTGCATTATTTACCAAACAACCAGATGATGCTGGACCTTTCATAACTTTTCTAAAACGATATTTAACTGGTTCCAGAGGTTTTTTAGTGGTTATATGAATTCAGTTTTCTTCACTATGACCAGATTTCCTCACAGAATAACCACAGGTGACAGAGGTTATTACTGCATTAACTTGTGCTAAACCTAACAAGTGTCTTATTTTTAAAGTGTTTGCTTTGAAGGTTTCTGTCCATGTTTTGATGACATCTAGTTGTAACTTATATTTCGTTACGTAGTGCATTCATATGTTTTAAATTGTGCTTTAAGAATCAATACTTTTGGGGCCACTGCTTGTTTTTTGTAATATGAGAATGTTTCACCCGACAGCTGAAGTCTTGCTGTTGGATGCTTCAGTAAGACACAGATTCTTACCCTAGGTTGAGCCTTTCTGTGTCTTTGGGTATGTTGCGTGGCACAGAGGGCAGGTGACGGAAGGTACAGTGGACCTCCTTGGCGCCGGGACAACTGCAGGATCTCGGACATGCACAGAGACTTGAGGGCAAAATGAGCAGCAGGGACAAAGCTGCCAACATCAGGAAAGCAGGTACACCCACTGGAGCCATCTCCCTCTCATGCCATTATCTGATCTGGGACCAGTAAGACTGCAAAACATACTTTTTACATACGTTTTACATACTTCCCATACAGTGTACGAGCAATATGTTAGGTCAATTAATGCTTATAATCGGTTTCCAATGGGATGCAGAAGCTGGAAATAACTAACAATTCAGATGTCAAATAACTGTACGTTTTACTGTACATTTTGAGTTTAGTATATTTTTAGTTGTCAGCTACTACAGTATGTGACAATAGGCTCATGTGATGACTCATGAAGCGAAGAAATTTGTTTCTATTCCTGTCCAGCATACATAACAGTGTGTAGACTTTGGTTGATGTATCATGGGGTGTTGGAAGCCACTGAACTGTTACTCAAGGAAGCATATTCCATTTCAGTTTTCTTGATACACATATTCAACATACAGTCCATTACAATTACAGTAACGGTGTAAAATCACACCTTGTATCACCAAATAATTAAGCATAAAGTACTTGTCATTGAATCAGTGTGTACAGTGTAAATGTAAATCGTGAACTAATTTGACAGTAATTGCAGTTATGTGGGAGATTTAGAATCCAGGCCTTTCTGTTTACAGCAGTTGTGTAAATATTGCTATGTTTTTTCTGTTAGTGCTATAGCTGCTCTTCCCCACAGAGCTGCTGAGCCCACACATAATAAATCATTGCTCAAGTATTCGTCTCAGGAAGAGCTTTGAATGGGTTTCCTACCACAGGCTGGCAACTCCTCCAATTACACAAACAATCTTTAGCAGGAAGAAGGCAAGTGCTACACTTCCTAAATACAAAAATATATTTAGATTCCAGGGCACAGAAATGGATGATTAGGCGTCTGTTTTGCATTTTTATTTCTTTTCTTCCAGCTTAGTTTGAGCAAATGTCTGCTGTTTAGTTCAAAATAGCCGAAAAGGTGAAACATCAGACATGATTTATTTATCTGTCAGAGGCCGATAATGACCCTTGAGAACTGAAACAATTTTGAACAATTTTAGTCCCTCTGCATTCCTGTCTGTTGCTGCTTCCAGCTGTTGGTATGATAACCACACGAATGAATATTTACATGGAACTGCAACGTAACAATTTAGCCACACAGTTTTCTGTCTGGTCTGGTATATGAATATATAATGATTGTTATATAAAACTACAGCTTTACACCATACTAATACCGAAACTACTTGGTTAACTTTAAAAGAATAGTAAATATTTCTCTATGCAGCGTATGCCAGTAAGCAATCATATGTTTATATCATACTTTTGACGCAAATATTCATAAAGAATTAAAATACCTGCAGTTAACTCTGTTTTTAAAAGTGCATTCAGGGAATTTTCTGTGAAAAAGTTTTAGTGGCTTATGTAATAAAAATACTAAGTTTCTTATCTTGCACACGATGGAGTCTGTAGTATCAAAGATTTACACAAATTAGCTCAGTCTTCACTTTAGAGGGCATAATTTGCATTCAGATTATTTCAAATAGATCTTTTGAGTGTATCTTACTGTAAAAAAACTGGCTGATTGCCCTTCTTTAAGCTGTGCTTAGGACCTCAGACTGAGCTAAACTTGAAGTGTAAAACATTAAGTAAATGCATACGTAATGATATGTGATATTTAAGTGATGATCAAACCTCAACAATTCTTTTGATGTGAACTTTTCGTCCAGCTGTAGTTTGGTTTTAATATGCCAGGTCATAAGTCCGAACTGATGTGAATTTATTTGAACAGGAAAGGCAGAAACTACAGTTCTCCATAGTGTCCAAGGGGAGCTAACATAAACATTTCAATATGCATTGGAATATTTATGACCAAGAAAGTTCAAAAGGAAACATTGCATACTATTTGTGATAATTAGATGCTGAGACAGATCTCAACTTGAGCACCTTGGAACAAACATTGCATCTTACCTCAAGATTCCTGCTGAGAAAATGTGAAGACGAAGTGTGCAAGTGTGCAGATGACAGTCACGCAAGTGTGCAGATGACAGTCACGTTATTTAGTTTATTCCTGTATTTGACTGAGCAGAAAACTGTTGGGAGCTCTGAGGGATGGATCTTCTTCCAGAGAAAGTCTAGGAGCAGAAGTTTAGGAGCAGAAGTCAACTACATCTGGAGAAGTGCTTAACTCCCACCTACACTCCTCCTCTGAGCTGCTCGGTACAGGGGGAGGGTTTGTTGGAAAACTTGGCCTCTATCCATCCCCTCTATCTATCTCTCTGTTCTTCCAGTACCTGCACCTCCTGATCTGCGGGTGTAGCTGTTTCTCTCCCTTTGCTCTCTTCCACTTGCACTTGCTCTCCCTCTCTTTCTCTCTCTTTCTCTTCCCCGTTTGTTTTTCTCATTTTTAAATGCATTCCATGCTCACACGCTCTCTGTCTCTCTCTCTGTTTTAATTATTACATCTAAAGTGTGTGTAAACGCATCTTTCTAGAAGTGTGACAGTAAGTGGATAAACGCATCATTTCATGGTGAAGAATTCTCTTCATAAGCAGTCAAGTTGCATATTGTGTGAACGTTTACTAGCTGCCTCTGTCATTAAATTAAAAATGAGAGATCCATGGCATGCTGTTTAGAGTTCAATAGCATTTAATTTGTATTTAACCCGGAGCATTCTTTAATTGAAGTCATTAAGTCATACATTTAAATGAAAAGACTTTTAAATCAAACTTTAGTCAGTTAGTTGCCTGAAAGGCAAGAACAGGTCTTCTCCTCACCACACATGTCAGAATCACACAAACACACAGTGTAAGCTGAGGTAGAAATCATCTCACAGGTCCTCTTTAACAACATCCCAAACCGCTTCTGATGGTTAAGTGCAGGACCAGACATACCTGAAGAATATAAAACTCGTAATATCCCCCATAAAACCTGAGAGCAGCAGTTATTTAGATTATGTATCTACACTATCACACAGTGACAATTCTACTGAAACAATCCTGGTAAATTACACAATATCACGAAACAAAGGTTTCTTGATACAAAGGTATTTTTAATTTTCAAATAAAATATATAATATTCCTATTTTGACACTTTAGCCTCATTTAAAAATGTGTAAATATCTGAGCAATCAAACCACATGGAATGTATTTATAAGAAAGTTAGCAAAATCATTTTTTAAGCAAAACATTAAAAAAGTTTAAGTTTTAAATAATAACATTTATTTATAGATTTTTTAACATTCTGGTTCTCTGTCCATATTTAATTTGTTTAACTTTATTTAACCTGTGTTTACTCTGCTACTCTACACCTCTCTACATCCACTAAAATGACCTTGAGACAAGTTGTTTTAAAGATCTTAAAAATGTCTACAAAAAGTGACGTTAGTTTTGAGGAAAGCTGTAGCATCATTTGTTGGCAGATGCCTTTTGATTTGATATTTTGTTATCTAATGCAATAAAAATATGTGCATAAATGCCTAAATTTTAAGTGTGGGTTAGGAGTCTAAATCTTTTTGTGGTCACACATATACTGTAAATAACAATCTGCATAGTTTTAAAACTAAATGCTATACACTGTTCTGATACTCCACAAACATCACACTGAACAGCACACACACACACTTAGTACATTTTTACAGTGCTGCACTGAATGTAGCAGTTTTTTTACTCTGTATTCATGTCTTGCTACCTGAGAGGCACATACGAATCCTTCATTTTGCTTTCTTTTCACGATTCTCTCTCTCTCTTTTCCTCTCTCTTTCTCCTCCAGCACAGAGAGGAAATGCATGTTTTTCATCATTCCAGGCTTGTCCTCCAGCCACAGCTGGCAAATTAATTTAGGTGCTTTCTACGCCGACGCTCAGAGTTGCATTTGACCGTGGAGCACTGAGCCAAAACAATCTTGTGGTTGAGGGACACATTAAGAAACCTTTACCTGAGAACCCAGCGCATTAGAACACAATGGGACCAAGCACAGGTGGGCTAATACAATGTCATCAGATTCAACCATACTAACAAATAAAGTGCTTAAACCTCCACCACAACAAACTCAAAAACCACACCGGATATAATTCATGCTGTAGCACAAGTTAAGCTCTTGTCCTCCAAATTGCAGGAAAGCATTGCTTAATACTGTAATTGACATATTTTGACCATTGCAGCGTACTGTTTGGCTCTCCATTTTGGCACAATTGCAAACAAATGCAAAACACACCAGAGGAATGTTAATGATAAAGCTCAGGAGATTGAGTGAGTGAGAGAGTAAGAGAGAGAGAGAGAGAGAGCGTTTAAAGTGATCTGTGCTTCTCTTAAGTCTCTCACATTACTCTTGTCAGTGATAACAGATAAGCTCAGCTCTCAGCACTGATGCTGCAGGAGTAATGCTGGACATGCACGAGAAGCTTGTGTTGATTGCACAGCTCTGTGCAAGTTTTCGCTTTCCTCCGCAAGAATCCATAAAGCAACATTTTAAAGAAAGTTACATAAATAATTACAATGTAAATGGAATCATTGTGTTATTTTTCATTTTAAATAAGAACTGTGCCGCTCGGAGGGCCCCGCTGGTGGCTGGAGAAGCTTTGCATAATATCTCATTATGCAACTCATTATATGGCCAAATAGAGGCAAAGAGCATTGTGAAAATCAATCACAGCTTAGTGAAGCGCCTGAAAACTTACTTGTGTTGAGGGCAAAAGTGTGGCTGTACTTTTAATCAGCTAGAAATACAGTGAGATTACTCTGTACTACTTTAATCTTTATTTATTCTGTGTGGTTTTGATGATAAGAGTACTGTGGGTTTCAGGAATGTCACTTACAATGTAATTTACAGAAATGACTAAATCTCTCTCCTCTAGCAACGTTTGGCAGCGTTGGCTAGTTTTTCAATGAGAAGGCCCTTGACTGTACATTATCAGATTTTTTTTAACATTTTTGGATGTAACTGAACGCCTGCATGTACGGTACAATGGAAATTATTTGAAATTGTCTTGGTTGTGGGGTTATCTACTCACCTGATAACAGGTGAAAAAAATCCTATAGCTTAACATGCTGAATATCACAGTCTTTAAAACACTCAGCAGCTGCACACTGTAGCAATATCCTGCAAACCCTGGAAGCTCTTGTCTTGTGACAGTGAGATCTGCGCAGACAAGCACCACTCACATTTTACTCACAATTATTCTCAGAAAATGTAAAAATGACGTTTGTTGTTGTCATTGATCTCTTGATCTCTCTGAAGTGTTGTGAGGGTTAGGCAACTGCATTGCCTCATTTCAGATGCAGTGCTGGTTTCTGTAGTTAATAAGAGCTGAGGATCTCAGAGATTATTTAAGAGTTATTCACAGTGTGGGCAGACAGCGTGGGCAGAGAGCGGTTAGCCATGTAGCCTCTGGCTGCCACCAAACACAGCTCTCTCTTCTCCTGAAGGAGCTCAGATTCTCCAGACCTCTCTGCTCATTAACCAGGGCTGAGCGTGATGCCCACGAGTGCTGAACTAGCACAGTATCCGTGCCTGTAATCCTAGCGAACATATGAGATATGGCTCAACTCATCATATATATATCTATATTTTCCAGAGGAAACTCACTGTACTGTAGTGTGCAATCAAGAGCTGAAACTGAGATCCTGTTCCAGTACCATCAGTTATAAACATCGCTGTTCTTTAGTAGCTTCTAAATGTGATTTTTCATGTCAAACACAGAATAGTGTCAGTATGCTTTGATTTTAATATAGTTCTAGTTATTTAGAGAGATGGTAAGATTAGCTTTTTTATACTCGCTCAATTAGTAGCAGAGTGGCAGAGTGGCTGGCAGAGTGTTTTACTGTTGCCAGTATGTTTTAAACATGTTGCTAGGGCATTCTTAGTGGTTTCCAGGGAGTTGCTAGTGGTTGCTCAAATAATCCTTAGAACAGTAATAGCACACCTCTCCTAAAACAATTATAATTATCTGTAAAATCTGTCATTTCCTGTTATTACAAATATATCTATTAAAGTTTCCTGACGGCATCTGAGAGCAGCTTGTTGAGGGCCAGGCGAGAACACACACATAATTGGCCTGTTGTGAATAAAAGTGAGAATCCCTGTGCCAATTATTTCCTGTTTGCTTGGTTGTGGGTTAAAGTTGCTGTTCAGGGCTCTCATTTCACAGACAGTATTTAGTCACACTCTGCTAATAACTTTAAATTGGAACCAGATGTGTGATTTCCTCAGAGTCACGACCTTTATTGCTGTATTAAAATGAACACGCCATTTTGAGATTCCTTGACTAATTTTAATATCTACTGGCTGTTTCAATCATTATCAGCAGGGATAATAATAATAGCAGCTAATTATTTTATCTCATGCCAAATTACCCAAATGTATTCAATAAAGCATTGAGAAGTTGCTAATATTTCCATATTTTATTTATGATAATTTTGTACTTTTGTAATTACAATTAGGCTTTATGAAAATGTGAGGCTGTCACATTGGTTTAAAACTCCGTCAGTCTTCACTGTGAGAGAAAGACCTCCAGGGGCTCTGCGTGAGACCCCTTTCATTTTAGCGTGTGGCCTCACTTGTCCACAGTGGTGGAAATTCAGAAGTTTAATCAACAGGAGACACCAGAGGCTTCTGGATAGTGTTATTGAAGTGGACAGATGCTGAAGTTTGTCAGGACTCTGGGGCTGATAGCTCGGCTGTGGGCAATAAGCGCTGATAATTCACTACCTGCTCACTGAGTGCTATTCATTATACTCTTACTGGACGCTCATTAATTTCCATAGAACTGATGCATCATCAATTCTGTCTTCTCTCAAGTGTGTGGCAAGTTCATTTACAACCTGTAGAAGTGAGAAGGGGAAGATCTTAGCGGGGCTGATGGAAACTGCAAGTGGTATTTATATCCATCCAAACAAAGAGCTGGAAGGATTAATAGGTTGCTGTGAGCAGTTCTATGTGATAAAGAAGATGGAGGAACATCCTGAGGGAAGGCCAAGTTCCTTCACTACTCTGCGTAATATTTATTTGCAAAAGACACATGAAGTTTCCAAAATGGAGGCTTAGTTTTCTTCATTTCTCTCCACCTCGTACGCCTGCTCACAGACTGGAGATGTTTTGAAGAAATTTAAATCATTTCCGCAGTTTTATTTATGTGCACCAACAAGATGAAGATTTATCCTGTTTTATAATGAAATCTGTGCTCAAGAGAGACATTTAAATGTGACGTGTGTCATTTTTCAACACTTTCCCAGTTTAATGGGAAGAGACAGCTGGAGTTTCATGAGTACTGCTTCATGAGTACTGCTTGTGCTCTGATGTGCTATGATGCTGAGGTGCTGTGGATGATTACCAGGGTGTTGCTATGCAGTTTCTAAGGCATGGCACATTTCCATGTGGTTACTAGGTGGTTATAAAGGTGTCCTGGTAAATGCTGGGTGGTTTATTACTGACAGAAAGTAAAAGTTAATTCTATTATTAAAGATCCCCACGTGTGTGATATTCTGGTTTGTGTTCTCATTTAATGTTACTTGTGTTACTTATGTCTTCCAGATGAAAATCTGTGATATGTGTTTGGAAAATTATATGATGACTTTAATTACACACATTAATTATAAACACAAATGTCTGTGTGTTAATCACTCATTTCTTTTTCTGTTTTCATTCGACCTCAGGTTGTGGTCCAGTGCCAGTACCTGACTTGTGTGTACCACAAAGTTTTGTATCTCATAAGACCACAAACTTCCTTTAAACGGGCATATGATTAAAACTGCCAACAAAGAGCATCAAACACATATAAACAGAAACTCCCACATCTTATTTGCTGCAACGTAACATACAGTTTGGTTTTTCTCTTCTAAAGAAATCTGGAAATGGAAAAGTGTACATACAAAACCCAGCTGCTGGTTCTTTTCTCCTTGCCCATGATGGAACCGGGCCAGAACAACAGCTCCTGGCATGATTAATCTGGGCAGCTGGGGGTTTCTGTTGACCATTTCCAGAATAAAATAATCTGGGACTGCTGGCATGTCATGATTCTTCCCGCCATTTCTGTGGTGCTGTGAATTTCTCTTGGATCTGAACTCTGTAACTCATAAATTTGCATATTATTACTTTTGGTATAAGGGTCTTTAGTCATAAATGTGGCCAAAAAGTCAGCCAAGTTCAATTCAATATAATAATAATGTTGAATGGATTGTGTGCTTTTTGTTGAATGGAACTTGAGCTTTCCATCTGTCTGTTTTGAAAGCTCATTTATTAGTGGTGGTTTCTATGGTTTTATATAAAAGAGCAGAATATAAAAGACGGAATTATTTCTATGTAAGTGAAATCTAGTGGTATTTTTCATGCATTATTCACAGAAAAAAGTTTTTTTTCTGTCAGGGGTGAAGCAACCTTTATAACTAGGAAATTTTGTGTCTCACAAAGATCACTGTTATATTTTCAAAATGTATGTAGTGTTGGTCACAATGCGATGGGAAATGTTTAGCCAGCTTCATACTGTGTAAACGATAGCCAAGCGGAAGCCTCACACAACTGTTTGTTCTGGCAGAGTTGACTGAATGTGTTAACAGTCATATTGGGCTTCATCAGTGAGGGCAGTGTAGACTTTTTGAGGAGAGATTGTAAACAACAAAGAGGAACAAAGTTGTCTTTGATGTTTTTGATATGTTTAAATGCCGTGGCAGTGTTTTAATGTTAAGGACACCCTCACACACTTTCAGACTGATAACCCCTAAATTATATGGGTTAGGTATATTCAGATCATAAAAATCATTATTGATCTAACCCAAGCGAGAAGGAAACAAGTTACATTATTATATTAGTATGTGCCATTTTTTCTATTGAAACCTGATTTCTGAATATCTTCAAATGAAAACAAGCATGACTTCATCAAATCAACAAAATAAAGCACACAGAGCAGTGCCTTGCATGAGGTCTCGCATGAAGATCTGAGGGAAGAAAACTCTGTTCCCGAACTCAGTAGGTGTGCCAACAGGTGCTACCCTGCCATACCATACTTCATCACTTCCAGATGAAAACTGTGAAGGGATCTGGCAACTGCACACTTTTAATAACTCCCACCTGCCACACAGGGGCTAGACTGCTTGTATTACCGCCTGAGAAACTGTCTGTACACCAAGAGTCTAGATCAAAGATAAGAGCTTGCACAGTAGACAGAAAAGGGGCAAAATGGGGAACATCTCAAGAAAGGTGATCTTAAGGTTACTGGAGTATTGAAGATGATAAAGTCACTTGGATATCTTAGAGGAATGGTCTCTTCTGCTTTATGAGCAGCTATGCTGGCTTAAAGAACACCATTATCTATACGGGCAGGCTGTAGATTACAGTCTCATAACAGCACTGACTAACTGACACAGCACTGCTTTAGGTGGAGTTTAATGGCTGCTCTCAGGAGACCTCTGAATTAAACCGTGTTCCTCTCAGTTTAGCACAGCACACATGGTAAAGTTTACGGTAGTCCTCAGATGAGGCCTAAGGCAGAATGTTTTAAAACGGGTTGTTTAACTGGGCTGAAGTAAAAAGATTCAGTTTAAATAACAGCCTGATAAAAGGATTAACTCTGAGAGCCTTGAGTTGATGTCTTGGATCAATGCAAGCAGCATGTATTCCAAAGACCACAAAACTGAACGATTCTTTATCATAAGTGGTGCTTGCTGTGCTAATCATGACAAAGCTGCATTTAGGGTTAGGGAGTTAAACTCTAAACTCTACTAACTGGTAAAGTTGTTAGTTTACAGACATGAGACTATGGTTGTTGAGAAGATGTGTACTGACTGTTTTCCAAGCAGTCAGACTTTCTTCTAGTGAGCGAAACGGGTGTAAAATCTCCTACATTTAGAATGAGCCCATGTCTAGTCATATCTAGGGGTCAGAATGTCATACATATTTAAGGGTGGGCTTATGACTTAATTGACCAGTAAGCAACTACTTTTCGTGCTAAAAATCGTAACAACCACATAGCAACACCCTTGCAACTACCCAAAACAACCTAGTGTTGTACGCACCAACAAGTGTAAACATCTAGTTCACGATAAGTTTGGGCAATGCGCTACTTTCAGTCTCAAAGTCATGTTGAGTTTTGGAAATGATGAAGCTTCATCTATATAATCAGCTGTTGACAGGGCAGTATTCAGAGACTGAGCAAGATTCTTTAAAGCTTATGCTTCATTACAACATGAAGATGGATCTCAGTGGCTGTGGAATCTATCTAATCAACTCTTTCTAAGATCTGCTGTCAACAGACAATACCAACACTGGGAGAACCTCAAACAAGCCTCCATCAGAAGTACCTGGCATTCTTCAGTGACCGGGCATCACTGTGTTTTGGCAGCTGTCCAGCTGGATGAAGAAGCATCACACAGAGGATTCTGACTGAGAAACTGTGCTGTGAGAGAGAACATGGCAGCAGGAATCTGGCTTTGAGCTCAAGTTAGAATGCTGTGTTTATTACTGTTTAGCTTACTGGAGAGATTTCTGGAGATATATGTCAACATTTTAAGTAATTATTTTTGATTTGGTTTAATTTTATTTCATTTTCAAAAAGCTTTTTATTTAGCGTCAAATGTGAGAAGGGGTCAAATAAAGTTCATTATTATAAAGGCTTTTAGTCATTATTTTTTTAATAACTGGTTTAACTTATTATTTTTTACCTACTCATACTTGGTCAACTCTGGCACATAATTTTTCCACCATTTATTCCCCTTTGTGTTACAGATAATGAATAGTAACTCATGTTGTTTGTTGAGTAGAGGTGTGATTTACTTCACATATACTAACTATACTTTACATCTCTGCAGGGGATACAACTTGAAACATAACAAGACAGTAAAACACTTAGCAACCACATAGCAACACTGGTGTAGTGGCAGTAACACGTGAGCAAATAATTTAAAATCAGCAGTTTAAAGCTATGGTTGTAGACATCCACACTGTTGTATCTTACGCTCAAGAACATCTGACGTATTGGTTTGAAATGAGTAAACACTGGAGAGTGTGTAGAGTTGCCCAATATAAAAATCAGACACATGGAATAACATTTTGTCTTTTCTATATTTCCAGATGCTGATTCAGAGTGTGTGTTATTATACACAGTTCAACTTGGTCATTCCCAGAATCATCAAACCACTGTGTCAGCCTGTCAGGACGGATGCTGTCCGGATGAGCCAGGGAGAGATGATGTGGAAACCATCTGATGGGAAAACCTCAGAGCACATGTCTGTCATTAAGTTCACCATCCCTCTTATACGCAATATAAACAACGACCGGCACCAGCCCTGTTCTCCTGTTCTCCTGTTCTGCTGCTGAACCCTGATCGCTTTCACAGGAACCAGAGTTTGATTGTCAACATGCAGAATTTCTGAACTGTTTCACACATTTAAGCTGTAGGGCCACACTCAAGCAGTTCCACACTCAAGCAGTTCCACACTCAAGCAGTTCCACACTCAAGCAGTTCCACACTCAAGCAGTTCCACACTCAAGCAGTTCCACACTCAAGCAGTTCCACACTCAAGCAGTTCCACACTTAAGCAGTTCCACACTCAAGCAGTTCCACACTCAAGCAGTTCCACACTCAAGCAGTTCCACACTCAAGCAGTCCAGATTTTGTTTACTGATATCTGACAGTGAATCTTGAGGAAGAAACACATGGATGCATTTGCATCTGATCTGGATTTATTGCTATTTGAGTTTCCTCTTCAGTTTTCATGACTGGCCCTCTGGTGAATTCTGGGGAAGTGGTGAGGGCTCCAAAGGAAGACATACTGCACTACAGACCCCGTTTCCTTACGTTTGTATTTACATTTATTCATTTTGTAGATGCTTATGTTTAAAGTGACTTACAAATGAGCACAATGACAGTAACATAAGAAGTGCTGTAATACATATAATACAGAACTCATGTTCAGAGTAATGAGGACTGCATTAAATATGTAGTGTAAGTAGAGACATGTTATTGTTGTAAGTTTATAATAAGGATTTATAATTTGAGCTGTCAGGTGTGATTTTCAGAAAGATGTTAGTCGTCATTCGGATGGTTGGTGATGTCATAACTAGAAGAATCTACTTTATTGTGTTTGTGGGGACGCTGAGGATTTTCTTATAGCAGTTGTTTAGAATTGAAACATTAGGAAAATAACTCTGCAAGTACCCTGCGGTTTTATCTTTCTAACAGAGATGACGGCAGAAAGGCAGACGTTACAGATGACAGCTTTAATAGGATTCACTCAAGTGTTTGCTGAAAAGATGAGTGGTGTTAGATGTGTAGATATGATCATGTTTGTTCTCTTGGGCTCATTCAAGACAAATCGTGTGGCTGTGTTCTGCATCATCTGCAGAGGTTTGATTGCACGTGTATCTTCTGGATAAGTGTTGCTGTGGTCTACTCCAGAAATTCAAGCCCCTGGAAAGAAATCGTGTGGCATGTTCAGACAAGAAGAATCTGATCATCCTGATGCTGCACAGCACAAATCCACATCATCCACAGTAGCTGTTTCTGTGAGGATGGACACACACTAACCACTTCTGACAGTTCTGGACAGGTTTAGCTGAACAGTGAAGGTGGCTGTATTGCTGGGGTTGCTGGTATGATGAGAAGGTTCATCTTGGCTAGGTTGAGCTGGAGGTGTTGTTCATCCCTGTTGAGATGTCCACCAGGCAGGTAAAGAATCATGCAGCTACTGTGGGGTCATGTGACCGAGTGAATAAGTTAAAAGTGAGTAAAGTAAATTGAAAAGCTGGATAAATGTTTCCAGTGATGTTGTGTACTGTATGTGACAACAACGGTCAGTCAAGCTGAATGGATGCACACTGTCTGGAAGGTTATTCTGAATACACAGAATACACTTGGTTGAAAACAATTAGTTTAAATGTTTTTTGCTATAATAGTGTATTTCCCAAAAAATTACTCGCAGAATTACTGGGGTTATAATGTGACACCAGTTGGTTTTGTCTTAAGAGAATTTAAACAGATGGAAAATAAAAATCCAATATGTGTCTAAATATCAGCTCGGTGCATAAGGCCTTGTAGTAAATGCAGCCATAGACTTAATTTAGTGTACTTGTGTTTGTACAGGCAGTAATGAGTGTCAGATAGTGAGGTTCATTCTAATGACTTGAGGGAAGAGGGCACATATGGAAGGCCTCTAGGCTAAATGCTCAGTACTGAAGCTCATGACTGCAGCAGATGGAGACCAGCCCTGAGTGATCTGGAGGTAATAACAACAACAACACATTTGGCCTCCTGTTTCTCTTAGCTGCTGTTAAATGTTATTCCCTTGTGTTGCATTTTCTAGATAATGATGCCAATGTTGTTCATTGTGTGGTGTGGTTACATTGTAAAATGATGAGAAAAACTACATTTACACAAATGTCTTAGTGACTGTTGATTTAAGGTGGTTTACATAATCATATGTGTCTTTTCCAGATGCAGGGACCATAAATTAAAAGATCATCAGCTCCTGCTTCCATGGTTTCCTGCTGGAACCTGAAGCAGTTCAAGTGCTGTGTGTCTGGAATTTCTCAGGCACTCACAGTAACATGCCCACACTGCTGCCTTCCAGACCCCAGCAGACGCTCTGTGGCATGACTTCACTGAGGCTGTGTTTTACCTACACAATAATGCTCCTCTGGTCAGTGGTATTTCAGATCTCTCACGTCAAGGCGTGTCTCTGATGCAAACAGGCGCAGACAGCTGCTTAGCAGTACATTACTTTGCCCTCGGCAAGAACGTGCATGCAATGTGAGATGTATGCTTCTATAAATATGGAAAGGAGCTACAAGGCACTGTGCCACTCAGATAATACACAATCAGTAATCCTAAAGAGTCTTAAAGCAGCAGGATACAATTCAGTGACTTCAGTAACACAGGCAGTGTTGAGTGTTGTGCAGTGATTATCAACCGTATGTGTGACTCAGTATTTAAACAGATTCAACACTATAAAACAGAAATTATGACTGAAACTTCCTAGGCTGTTAATAAAATAATACATCAAGAATAATCTGTCCTTGTTATAGTTAATGGGTAAATTTTTAGTTTCTTTTAAAAGCATTTACATGCATTCATTACCGCTTTCATTGTGTATATGAAAGCACCTATATAAAGACAGAGTTATAGTTTTGCAGATTTCGTACTCATTTTGCTCTAACTTCTGCTTTACTTAGTCAACACAGCATCAAATGAAACTGGCCCCAGAACTGTCAAAACCTGTGAAAGACAAACAAGCTCAGGTGTCTCATTAAAGAGAAGCTACTTCATGAGTCTCTTTTCAGTACCTGCAGTTTTTTACTTGAAAGTAAATCATTATATTAATGGTGCTTCACCGATAGGAATGGAAATGTCATATCATATCCTCTATAATATATAAGTTATATACGTTTTAAGGTAGCTGTGCTGATGTGGCTGTGCGGTACAAAAGACAAAAGTGACTGGGAGACACTGGCTTAGTTAACTTATGCAAACAGGTGTTTTATTCCCCATAAAAAATCAGATATGATGATGATACTAGGAGCTACAGTGAAGTCTCCAGTGAGAGAGGAGAAAATAATCAGAGCTCAGAGGCAAGCCAGCACAATACTGCGTACATTCCACTGTAAGATAACAGACATGCTAGTTCATGCATACAGTACATTTGATCTGACATCACCCATGACAGCATATCAATGAAAGATTATTACAGATGTAGAGCTGGGCTAGCTTGAGGCTGAGCTCATGAGGAACACCAGAACATGTCAATGAGGAAGAAAGATGCAGTCAGGCCAATCAGAACTTCACTGTTTTTAGCTGTGAGGTGGAAAGTTCCAGCCAGAAAGTTCCCATATGAACTCCCTGAAATCCATTCTTTCAATCTAACATCGGAGTCTGAATGGAGCGTATAAACATTCTTAGATGATTGTATTTAATATCTACAACTTCTGACTGTAAACTGTTTTTTCTGATGCTTGGAAGATGATGCATAAAAAAACAGAATAGCAACACTAGCATTAGCTTCAAAGATGTTTGTCAACAGACATTCACGCAGCTGAATTGTGGACGAGAGGCAATGTTAGCATTTGTTCTGCAGGTGTGTAATTATCATCCGAGAGCTGCATTTATTGTATTTTACACATCTATCATTTATTGTATTTTGTGTTGTATTTTATTTAATTATTTATTGAATCAGCCTGAATCAAATGCCAGTAATAAAAGTCTGGACATGAAGGGCTAATGCCCAACTGCAGTGTCTTACACACACACACGCACACTGAATCCATTCCCCACAGCACACTAAACAAACGCCACATTAACAACCTTCAGCCTGATCTCTGAGGAACTGTCCGAGTTCTGTTTCACATGATCGGATTTGACCAGTCCAAGTTTCGTCAGAACTTCAGTAGGTAATCCAGCTTATAATCATTTGAGGGTCGTACACTGGAACTAAGAGAGTGGTAAGTTGATACCTTCATTGTACCCCTTAGTTCTCATATATATTCATTTATTTGTTTTTATAATGTAAAGTAGAGATTTTATGTGCCCCTTGAGCTGTTAATACATCTGACATTGGTTTGATTACCCAGTGCTAACAGTGTTAGCTAATCACTAGAAAAGCTCCTCTGTGCTTTTCTGTCAGAGAGCCTCTGGCTCGGCCCATGGAGGGGGCTCAGTTTGAAATGTAGGCCACAGTTTGAGACCTCCACAGTAAATTAGCTTTCCTCTCCACAGCGCCAACTCCAAAGAGGACAGAAATCTCTGGTTACGAGCCACCAGAGCAGCGGGTCAAAGATGAGAAATTAAGGTCGCTCACAGGAGCTCGTCTGAAGAGTCTCTGTGTCTGATGAGGTGCACAGATGTGTGAGTAACAGGAAGGAATTATACACACACTCCTCACACATCTCTCAGGAGATCAGAAGAATGGTCTGTGGTGCCCATAACCCTGCTTTCTCTGGAAGAGGTAAAGAATGTCTTAAAAAGCACTGCTTCTCAGCTGCTTCTCAGCTGCTTCAGTTTCAAGACCCACAATTTACAGTGGTCATCAAACGGTAACCAAACACCCCTGTCAAAAAACAAGCTTCACCACTATTACATTTAACACCAGACAGAGTCTAAGATTGTGAAACTTTAACATCAACAACTAGAGTTATGGGCATTTTCTCTTCTATTTAAAACATTTTTAAACGTTATGTTTTTGAAACCCTAACTACGCACAGTTATGTGGCTATTATTACTTGCATTTAACAGTGTTTTTTCCGTATTGTCTGTGGCCGTATCAGAACAGATCTGTGACCTATTTTGGGGACACGACTCATTGGTTCTCCTCACGATGAATTAGGAGAGTGTTTGGTAGATGGGTCAGCACACACGAGTGTTTGACCCTCAGCTGCTATGGGTCAAAGGAATGCAGGTCAAGAGAAATGGGGTCTCACTTTCAACAATCAGGCTACAAATAGAAAGTTTTTTTTACCTCATGTGCTATTTACTCCTAAACCGAGTGTGAAGTCTATTCGTCAGTGTCCAGAATACTTAAATGCTGTTGTAACCTTCTCCAGGTCTTTTCCCTCACCTTTTGACTGTGCGATCCAGTCAACAATACCTGACAAAACTAGTAATGAATCAAAAAGAAAAATAAACACATCTTCTGTAACACAGACAGGCCATTAATCTTGTCCAAACTGCTCTTCCTTACCACTAGATGTCGCTGTGTCCCATCCTTTATGGTCTTATGTGCGCATCAGTGAGGATAAATAATTTTAATCACCGCTACTCATATGATATAATTCAAACCTGTATTGATTGCAAGTGTTTGGTTCATAATAATTGATTACATACCTTACCGCAAAATGACTCAGTAAAATGGAAACTTAACCCTTACTGTATATTTTACTGTGGTATTATAATAGTATTATATTTGTAGTTTATCATTAACATAAACAGCTGTGATTTCACACTTACATGCAGTTGTTTCTTATCTCAAGCATCTTATTTTACATTAGGACTAAAAGATACACTTGACTTTGTATGTGCACACAAAATCTTTTAGCCATACAAGCTCATTTCACATGCTGTTGCATTCTGCAAAAAAATCAGCTAGATTGGAAATAGTTTCTCTTTCTAGTTTAACTGCTGTCATGGCAGAGCCAGCGTTTAACAAGTTACCGTGTTAGCTGCCTGAATAACATCAGCATTCTCCATTTGAATGGCTCTGATATTTGAAGATTATGTTGTTGAAATGCTGAGGTTTGCTATCAATACAAAGCACATCAAACTCTGTACATGCAATGAATTTGGCCAAATCCGTGGACTTGCATACTTGCTTTTCTCTCCTAAGAATTCACTCTCTTTAACCTAGAAAAAGTCCAGCAAGCTAAATGTAAGCAGCCACTTCCAGTCTTATTGTCATGTGGTTACACTACACTGTTATATATATAGATACTGAAATGTCATCTTTTTAAACTGTTGTTGTGCTCGAACATTAAAGATCAGGATTCAGTTCTCAGGACAGTTCAGAACTGCCACGGTCATTACTGTTCCACTCTAACACATGTGACTGAACGAACTCATCATCTATCATAATGTCCCCATCTTCAGCACACACACTCTACATACACACACACACACACTCTACATACAAACACAGACACACACACTCTACATACAAACACAGACCCACACACACACTCGACATACAAACACACACACACTCTACATACAAACACACACACACACTCTACATACAGACACAGACGCAGACACACACTCTACATACAAACACAGACGCAGGCACGCACACATTGACTGCTCTGGGCTCTGTGCAGTGAGGGGGCTGGTCTGTGGGAATGATTGAGCAGGAATGATTGTATTTGCTCCGCTGAGATGATCGAGTCCGTGATGTTATCACACACAGGCTGGTCTTCACCACCCAGATCCATATATGGTGGTGCAGTTATTTGTGTTTGCTCAGAGATCAGTGTGTTATATGAGATTTGTGTCCATGCATCATGCAGTAACCTGCTTGCCTCCATCAAGCTGGACTCTTGCTAACCCAATCTGTATTTAACTTTTCACACAGACAGACAGACAGACAGTTGGATGAACGGACAGACAGACAGATAGACAGATACATGCCTCCATTGTAAGAAAAACACAGTTATTAGCAGTAGTAACAGTAGATTTAGTGCTAAAATTAAGAGGGACATTTACATCAATTTGCACAATCAGCTGGAACACATTACAGTGTTTCTACAACTCTGAGCCTTTAATATCAACAGTTATTAAAACAGATTCAAACTTTTATTGGCAAATAACATTGAACTTGAGTCTTAAAAACCTTTCCTTCTTCCTTTCTTTCCTTCTTCCTTTCTTTCCTTCTTTCTTTCTTTCTTTTTCCTTTTCATGTTGTTTATTTTATTTTAACTTTTATCCAAACTTAGACTTTCCATGATAAAATATATATGATATAATTATATATAAGCCGTACCTGGACCTGTTGCAAACCTCTTTAACTGTGTTTCTAATTACAAGTTACAAGTTACAAGTGGAGTTTATTGTCATTGAATTTAATTGTCATAAAATGACTATTTATTTGGTAAGTAGAGAAGAATGAATATTAAAAACTCAGTGTTATATGCTTCTGTAGGACCGTGTGTCAACGTCTTTTGTTGTTATGTTGTTGTTGTTATGTGTTATGTTTAAATAAATGTGTTTAATTGTCCAGATTCCAGAGAACTGTGGCAGTAGTGATTTTACAGTAGTGTGGCAGTAGTGATTTTACAGTAGTGTGGCAGTAGTGGTTTTACAGTAGTGTGGCAGTAGTGATTTTACAGTAGTGTGGCAGTAGTGATTTTACAGTAGTGTGGCAGTAGTGTTTTACAGTAGTGTGGCAGTAGTGATTTTACAGTAGTGGGGCAGTAGTGATTTTACAGTAGTGTGGCAGTAGTTTTTTACAGTAGTGTGGCAGTAGTGATTTTACAGTAGTGTGGCAGTAGTGATTTTACAGTAGTGTGGCAGTAGTGATTTTACAGTAGTGTGGCAGTAGTGTTTTACAGTAGTGTGGCAGTAGTGATTTTGTTGATTTCACACTCGCAATCTATTTTCAGAAGGAAGAGCTGAAGACTTTTAAAATGACTTAAAACACTTACACAGCGGTGGTCAGACACTGTTTCACCTCATGTGTCGTTACATTGTTGAGTGTGCCTGTTCAGATCAAGAGATCATTAAAGAGATAATTAATATGAAACACAATAATGATAAAACACACTCAAATAACTCTGCGTTCTGTGGCAGATTGTTAAACCTGCTGCTACAATGTAATTGTTTCCATAGCAACAGAGGGACTTCGGCGTGAATGATTATTTATTTGGCATATCATTGTATAAATGTTCAGACTGTTGGAGAGTATTTAATGTTGTTTTTATTTTATACACTATATCTAGTTAACATTATATATAGTGAACAACACATCCTAACCTCAAGACCTTTCTGGTGAAGTTTGGTGGACAGGGTCTCTCTGCTCTTCCAAACATAAGCACTTCTGCCTCTGAGGGACTCTGTGTGGAGGGGTTCAGCACAACTGCTGGTCCTCAGATGAACTGAGGAAAGTTTGAACAGTCTTGCAGGATTTAAGGACCTCTTGATAACCTCCTCTATCTATCAGATCTTAGTCATTTGATCCGCACAAGGATTTTCCAAATGTTAAATTACATCTCCTCCAATCTTAATGCTTCAATGACACACCCCATATTATCTCCTCATTCCTTTTTCTTTAGTAACAATGAATCGGGGTGATATTATTCTGTAAGGCCTTTAGCACAAAGACAGTTTGGCTGTTAACATCTGAACAATCTGTTCATATCTGAGCGTAACTGCAGGGTAAAACAAGCGCAGTAAAATAACCTTGCATTCATTTATACCATATCCACACTGCAAGTAAACGTCACAATATGACAAAAACACAACAGCATTTGTCCTGACACAGTTGTTTTGAAATATACGTAAATGTTCATGTAACCACAAATGTGACGTGTTTTAAGCAGAATGTTTAGTTATTTTAACACAGTTTCTGGATACTTACACTTGGGATATGGTTGTGGTCACATAATTTGTCCATGCATGTCTCTTTTGACAATCCACTACTGTGATCATGTGTTGATGCAGACGGAGTGTTAATGCAGACGGAGTG